>CAKAOI010031943.1:0-25457 GCA_916701655.1 Sebastiscus albofasciatus | reverse complement strand
TTTTATCTGCCCGTTTGAAACTGAAAAAGCTGAGAAAAACATGTGAGTCAGCTGTAATAAACTTTACATTCTTACATACCTTAGCAGTGATTTTGATGTAGCTAACAATGTATATGACTGTGCGTGTGTTTGTGTTCCTCACCCAGCAGTGGAGGCAGCCAGTTGGCGTTGGCTTCACAGTGGGAGTCCAGGAAGGTGATGACTTCCCCTTTAGCGGCGCCGGCTCCCAGCAGGCGAGTCCTGATCAGCCCCTCCCTCTTCTTGGTCCTCAGGATGCGAACCTTCGGCATCCGCGTCATGTACTCCTCCAGCGCCGCCTTTAGGTGCTCTGCATAGAGGAGAGGAGAGGAAGGAGGGGATACAGGATGATCATTACTGAAGTGCAGAAGTTATTTGACAAATAAGTCACTTCTTAACCAGCGGTCTTTTGGGTGTAAGTCTGGTGTTTTTAGACACACCCTTCCACCCTGACCTCCTCCCTACGCAGACTTTGGCACTCTTTATACTACGCCATCTGTCCTGGTTCACTGTTACATGGATTATATACAAAATGATCACGTTGGTTATGTAGGAATTATAGTGCATTACTTTTCATAGGTATAGCTACAAACAGTGAATAAGAACAGCCTTAATATTTGGCATGACACATAGGAAACAACATTGTTGACCCAGAATTAAAGGGACATAACTGATTTTAGGAACTTGGGATGGACTTTTCCTTTGAAGTGTGTCTGTTTAGTTGTATTTACAGCATAGATGTAGCAGTGCAGTGGTTACTGCAGTACCCTGTGATAGACTGGCAGCCTGTCCAGGGCGTACCTTGCCTCTTGCCCACTGCATGCTGGCAGTTGGGAAAGGCTCCAGCTTCCCGCAACCCTGCACACGATAAGCTGTTGTTTAGAAAGTGGATTGATGCTTATACTGCAGCAGCGCTGAAGGACAGATTCAGGATGGGGAACTTTTTAAACAACAAAAGACGTACAGGTCCCTCAATGCCTTTACATAATACACCTCAACCAGAACTTTTCTTCAGTTTTCTGCCTGTGGGATTTTTACATTTTCAATGCAGACAGACAGACATTAAACCTCACAGGCAATGAATCAGACTGACAAGCTGCAGAAAAGTGTGGCTGTATTGATGCAGGACGTGTTTTAAAAAGTAATGAAGGGTAGTTATATTCAATGCATTCTCATCCCAACTCGTCACATACCGCTGCTTTGTCACGCCCCTTGGCATCAAAACCATTAGTTACCCTTGTAGTCACTTTAAGAATAGGCAACAAAACCACTATAGTTAGGTTTAGGAAACGGGACACTAACGAACAGCTGATTGTAACGCAACGCATGGGACACAAACAACTGTCTCGGTGTTTGTTGGACCCATCCACCTCCCCTCCTGCCTGCCCATTGTGTGTTTTTATCCCTGTGCACTTTCTCTGAGCATTTACTGTTGCCCTGGACGGGTTTACATTATAGTTTATGGAACGCCCATTAAAACCCAAAGGTTTGTCAAAATCAGCAAACTTGTAGGACAACCATGGACCCTGTGACAGCCACTGAAATCCATCACTGTAACCAAGTCAAGGGTCTCTGTGCAAAGTTCAGCTACCATTAGTCATAGAAGCAGGTTGGTTTAATGGTCTCCCTCAGGAGAAAAGGTTTTTTTTATGTGATTTAGATGAGATCGATGACTTTTCCATTCATGTTTTATTGCTCTTTTTATAATATTTGGTTGGATGACCATAAAAAACCTTGGTAGAAGAGACACAGTTCTCTGTTTGCAGATGAAAAGCTTTATGCAATTAGTTATTTTCCATGTATGGTTTGACGGTAGGGTTGAACTGGTGCAAAACCATCAAGTGTCAATTAGGGAGGATGTCGCAGCCTCCCCTCGTGTATTTTGAGGTGAGGTGAAAATTAGATTTTTCTTTTTTCAACATTAAAATCAAATTTTTTGAGGATAACAGCGTGAGCCCCGAGTGCTCCGCAGCGGTTTGTATAGAAATCATCCTGAAGCAGTCAAAACATGAACTATAACGTTGACAGATTCTTTACAAAAAGCCAGAATACTGCCTGCTGACAAGAGCAGAGAGAGAGAACCTATGACAAGTTAAAAAGGTTGACATTTTAACTTCATCCGTTGGAAACTTTGTCTACCTTCATGCCAGTTGCAGATTTAACTTGGTTGAAGTTGACAGAGAGTAAGAGACGAGTTGCGTTGCAAATTACGCAAGGGCCTCGTTACAACTTCGATGAGATGATGAAGCGGAACTACTTGTCAACTTGACTGAATATGCTGGTTTCTGTGTTGCATTTGTTTTCGGGTTGTGTTTTTGACTTTGCTTTGTTTCTGTATTTGCAGCGTGTTCGCTGTTAATGTATTTGTTTTGGCTTTTTCAAGCACTTTTTTTTTTTTTTGTAGGATGTTTCCGTTGTAATTGCTTTGGATTTAGTTTTTAAATTGGCATCTTTTCCGAAGCTGCAGCACGTTTCTCCCAATGGAAATCTGTTGGGCCGTTGAAACACTGTTGCCCCTCTCAGCTACCGTAATGGAGGCACAGAAAACTATCAACTGGATTACCTTTAAAGAAAACATTAAGAAATAATAAAGTCTAAATTGTATAAACTGATTGAGAAGCAAGATCTGAAGGAGCACCTTTTCAAGTGATATCTAAACAGATCTATGCATGTTCATCCCAGCCCAATCTCATTCCCAGGGCGTCAAACACCCAGTCTTTGTCACGGCCACCAGCATGTGATAACGCCGTACACGGCATCCTTTAACACCTGTATGAGACGCACCGGGCGTTCTATCAACTACAATGTAAACCCATCTGCAGCAACAGTAAACGCTCACTGAAAGTGCGTCGAGATTGATTTTAGTGAGGTATTTTAAAGAGAGAAAAGACACACTAAAGGCGGGTGGGTGGTTGGATGTTGTTTATCCTTGATGGATATTACACTGCTAGCTCTACAAAGAGCATGATATCTCATGTATGATTCTTGGCAGGGATATGTACATTCATTCTCACTCAGTTCAGATGCTACACAGCCCTGTTTGTAATCACACCGTGTCCACTGCGCTGCATGAGGATGCAGGTTTAGTGTTGCACACTGAAACAAGGCCTCAATACAGCAATCAGTTCAGCAAATAACCAACTGTCACCTCAACCTTCAAGCTGAGTGTTTGTGATGCTGTTTAAAGCCATCACTCTCGTTTTTTTTTTATCTCTTATCGTCTTCCTCTATATCACCCCATCAAAAACGAATCCCAAATCTAATCCCTCCATCACCGATTTTCAGATTTATGTGAAGTCTGTCTCTCCTTCACAGATCCTCTCTGACCCCAGTGAAGGTCAGCCATCTTTATTTTTCCGTCGCTGTGTTTATTGCGTCGCACAGCAGCCGACCTACACGCCGTAAAGTGTGACATTGCAACAAGGGCGGGAGGGCTCCGTAAGGTCGGCGCCAAACTGCGTGGCAAAGGCGAGCTGTCCTCCCCCGTTTGCTCCTGCAATAAATCTACCCATTAAAAAAGTGACCATTACGAGCACTGACTCCGGCTCTTTATAAACGCTCACCCTACACAAAGTGACGCTTACATCATCCCGCTAATGACAGGAAGCGAGGCAAAATTAATCAACGAACGTTTCGCCCTGCGTGTGAAGAGAGCTTGTATGGGGAGAGGTGAGGGAGAAAGATCAGAGCATTTAATTATGATTGGTTAATTTTCGCTGAATAAATTGGAATACTGCTCACAATGTTTACCAAAAGCAAGGAGGCAATTAATCACGCTAATGAGAGCGAGCTGATGTCGGCAAACACATTAGTCTTTATTAAAATGTGAAGCGGAGGAGATTGGAGGGCTGAGGCGTCATAGATGTCGGGGTCATTTCACAGCGTGGAGCAGAGGGATGAATCGCTCATCACACACACCAGGTTGATGATATAAATCCAGGCCATTTATTCAGCACAGACTAGACTCCACCTCAACTCCCAGTATACCATCAATCCCTTTCTGTTTATTCATCTCCCTGCAGTACGTCACTCACTGATTCCTCCTGTGGACGGTGCTGGAGCGGCCCGGCCTTCTTTCATCTGCTCACACGGGGCCGTTCTCAAACATGAATTAGCGGTTAGCAGATGAAAGGCACGCCGGTTGGCCTCAGGCACTTGTCAAAGTGTCTGTGTTCATTTCAAATGTCATTGATGACGTGTGTTTTTTAGCTTATGCATATCCCGTGAACTGAAATCACTCCCGCTAACTGGAGTGTTTACAGGTGCAGTTAGTCAATTCAAGCCTTTTATGACATCATAAACACCTTAACTGCAAAATGTCCCTCAGCGTGTTATACTTGTGTGGACTCGTAATATATCCTCATACTGTCTGTCTGAATATACCTGTATTTACCCCTCTTGTTTGAAACGCTCCGTTTTAGCGCATTACAACGGAATTGCGTTGCTAGGCAACAGTTTGGGTCCATGTTTACTTCCTGTCAGCTGATGTCATTCACATACAATGCAACAGGAAATAAACTGGGACACATGTAGAATGTTTAAAACCATGTAATAATCTATATATATAGTATATTTGTGACATCACAAATGGACAGATATCCTATCGGCTTGTTTCAAACGCATAATTTCTGAATACGGGCTGTGGGTGTTTCTCCGTATATTGAGCATTTTGATAGTTTAACAGCACTAAAACCTGCTTTATAATATAAAATACATGAAAATCTCACTTTTTACAATATGGGACATGCATGTATGTAAATATATATCAACATTAAAATGTATTGAATGCTTTAATCTGTATTAACTAATGACAAAAGTGATATGAGCTGTTTGGGATTACAAGTGGGCTTCCTGCATGAAATGAACACAATCCTATAGGTTCCCACACACACAGACACACACGCACATTTCCACCACAAATAGCTCATCCTCGCTAATGCATTATAAAAAAAATAAAAATAAATTAGCGTCGTTGAGACACAGCGATCCAACGTGGCACACTGAGCTGGGTGGGGGATTAATCCCAAGATGCTCTGGCACGCCACCAGGGACTGGAGCTGCTCGTTTATTCCCTCAGCAAAAATATTCCAATGCCCTTGTGAACTCCATCACACTCTGTCAATTCCTGCTGCAGCTCAAATTTGTGCTTCTATCGTTAAAAAAAGGGTTCTCGAGGGAGTGATTGAGCATGTTGTAGGTCAGCGTTTGCTGCATTGTTAGCGACAGGAAACACAGGAAGGTTAGGGAGGCACGTGACAAACCGATGACGTCAAGCTTCAGCATACTTGCGCATAAAACTCATCGTTAATACCTTCACCACCACAGTCCAGTAACATCACATTACTGCTGGTCTTCCATCTTTAACAAGACTTAGATATCCAAACTCCCTCGCTTGAGACCGCAACTCATTCCCAACCTGAAGTGGACAATTCACTGTGTACTCTGGCAGTTTTTTATTGCAATTAAAGGAGAGATGGCATACAAGAACGAACTGCCGTTAACTCATTATGCCGAGTATAAATCCAGCTATATGTTCGGCTGCAAAACGTTTCAGTGTGTGCTGCTCCGACACCCTTCACTTTGTGGCTGCTATTACAGATTCTGTCCATGAAAATCACAAACAGACCCTCATGATGTAGGGACCCACCATTACTGGTGGCAAAGACAATGAACTACGCTTCTCAGGATCCTTGAGTCATGCAGCCATTGGCTGATGATCCAGCTCAGTAGCCATTGGCTACTGTGGCATTCACACATATGTGTGACATTCACACAGGACAAAACCAGAGGAATCTCTTTGTTCCTTCTCTTTCTTCACTTTCTCCTCTCACCTCGTGACCTGTGGAGATGAGCTGCTGCTCTCTTGACCAGAAGCAGCTCTTCTCTGATCTGCGGCCTGTTAGGAAACAGCCATAGGAACACAAGGATCTTCTAAGGCACAGGACGCAAGAGCCTGCCCTTTTTACCAACTAACTTCAAGCAACAACCGCAAGGAAGTTAGCACCAAGCTATCAAGCTGCTGGGAGCGATCAGCTTCCTCCAATCTGCACAACTTGATTTGAGCACAGCAAAGACAACATCTTCGACTTGGAACCACAACTTCAACACATGGAATTACAAACCCTTTTCTTCCATGGATTGGTGATGGACAATGAAGACATTTCTTAAATCATGTTTTGCGGTGCATGTGATTGAAATTAAATAAGCCAAAGGTGTCGAAGAAATTGAAGGCTTGTCTTATGCTTTCATTTAGGATGATATTATGAAGTAGAGGAACAGAGAGACTATAAGGGAGAAGAAACAAAGAAAAGTATTAAAATATGTCTTGATGCATGTCTAAATAAACATGTGGAG
Organism: Sebastiscus albofasciatus; assembly: GCA_916701655.1. NCBI lineage: Eukaryota > Metazoa > Chordata > Actinopteri > Perciformes > Sebastidae > Sebastiscus > Sebastiscus albofasciatus. The sequence goes on along the minus strand of CAKAOI010031943.1, from coordinate 19,085 downwards.
GTCCAAACTAAGCAGTAGGTGTGGATGGTGAAAATGGAAAAACAGTAGAATGGAACATGTCATCCTTTATGAATGGACGAGGGAGGTTGTGGTCCGTCATGCATGTTTTAAGCTCCGTTAAGCTCCAGGCCCTGAGCCAGATTGTGTTTCTTCACCTTTAAGAAGTTTTCCACTAAGAGACGCTCCCCCTGAGTGTCTCCGAATTGTAGCTCTATAACAGAGTTTCACTGATAGATTTTCTCTATGCTAAGTTTGAACTCCAGAGTTCAGACCAGTAGAGATAATTAAATCCCTATTGTTTGCTGATTTTCTAAATATACGCTCTTTCTAAAACCGCACATCAAATAAATATGCATGAGTGAAAAAAAAACATTGAACAAAGAACAAAAACACTGAATAATGAACTGTAGAGGAAGAAATACTTAAAACTGTCAAGGGTGAGAGGTTGAACCTGAGTGACTTCTTTTTTCTATCTAATCCCAATGTACTGATGAACACATCTTTGTATGTCTTTGTTGACTTGAGAAGTGTGTGTACTGTATCTTAACCTTGAAACAGCCAGAAGCTGGGCTGGTTTTCTATGTAAAAAACAAACGTAATCAGAGACAAAATATATTTCACTGGAAACGTAATTCACAATTCAGTTTTGTTGTATGAGACAGGATATTGCATACTACTCCGGCACTAATACAGTATGACTATAGGTCCTCTATTACAAACCATTGAATGCATTTATAATTGAGAATGTAAACACTATTTTCCACAGGTGTGTCTGGTATCCCTATGGATCCATCTTATACCGGTGGGTCTATGCAACTTACTTCACTCCTCACATAGACTCAAATTCAGTCTCATCCTTCATCAAATAGCTATCTAAAACATTTTTGCAATGATTGTGGTGGACTTGGATAAAATCAAAGTTCACTGGACATCCTCGTACCCATTAGTGCACTGGAGTCCTGATCAGAGACAAGTGAATTTGCTCAGTGGCTTTTAATTGAAGCTCCAGATTACATTTTCTAACGCAGAAGCCGATAAATACATCGCCAAGGCTACAGAAGACAACATTTGTTTTGTCCTCACACAGAGAAAACGTGACTCGTCTGATCCGCTCCCCTTCAGAAAGAGTTTGAATCGATCAGCTCCCTCTGATGGCTCAACATCTCTAAATGGCAACACTTAATTAGCTCCTTTTGTCCTCTGTCGTCTGTCTCCCTCTCAACCTCCCTCTTCATATCACTCTCTCCCTCGTCTCTCCGTCACACTTCACTGAGCACCATTATCTCATTATCTCCCTACACCCTCAGTAACATACACAGACAGACACACACACACACTCACACACACACACACACTGGGCATGAATGAATAAACATGCTGAACTTTGTTCAGTCTCTCTGCTCTGCTGCCTCTCTCTGTTGCTCCGTACTTTGCTTCCATCGCAGTCCGTTCCACAAATCGTCTCTTATCTCCTCATCAACGCCGCATCCTCTCTCCGCCTTCATCGTGCCGATGGTTTGGCTGCTAGTGTTGATAAGACTGTTCAAAGTAGCTCTGCACTGCTGACAGCAGCTTTCTCAGGCAGCCAAAGAAACTTAATCATTAATAAAACTGTCCTGAAACTAAATCAGTCCATTACGTACCCGGTAGAAACTGTGTTTACAGTAGGTGTTTTTATTTATTTATACGCAAGTTCGTCCATCAATCACAAACACTTTGCTCCAGAGCAAGATGTTCTATCTTTACAACTACTGGCCAGATTGCTCTGACAATTGCTGTGAATATTCATAGTCCACAGGGGATGACTCCTGATGAGGTGACTCCCTACATTTCATCAACCACCACCAGATTGACATTTGTCCACAATCAAAAAATATGTCTTTTACAAGATATCACGGAAAATGTACATGAAACTTGCCGTGGACATTCTTGGTCTCCAGAGGATGCATCCTAATGGCTTTGGCGCTTCCATTACTTTTCCTCTAGAGCCACTATCAAGCCAAAATTTCCAATCGTACAAACAAAATGTCAAAATGTAATGGTCATCCCAGAGGTTGAACCCTTTACACTTTAGACACTCCAGGAACTTTCCTGTAGAGCCCATTTCAAGCAAACTATCAACTTTTCACATGGCATATCTCATACTATCTCTCAAATAAGCAGATCACAATGAAATGCACTAACTAAACAAGAATAATCCACATAGGATGAGCCCTCTGATTTAAATGAGCGTTTGACGTTACCTCTGGTGCCACCCTCAGAAATCTGATAATTGTAGCCAAACTATGTCTATAAAAAAATACCTAAATAATCACAATCACTATGCTGTCAGTCTGGTTACTTTGAGGATGATCCTCTCCACTCTCAAGATGAAAAAGTCAGAAAATTAAGCCAACAGGTTTTAGGAAATGATCCAATAATATTTGTTGTTCTGAGTTGTGTTCAGTAGCTTGCAATCCAGAAGGAAACTGCACAAAGTAGGATCTTAACGAGTACCCAAATACAATCCGAATGGGTTCCGAGGGAACCAGTACATAAAAAATATATGTTTTTAAACTAAACCCACACGGACACAACACAAGAAACCATATTCCGAAGCCTCTAAAAACTAAGATAAATACAGACACTCCCAGGAAAAATTGTCTCTGACATGGCAGAGATCTGACACACATCTCAGCCCCTCAGACTCCATTTGTGGCATTCATCTATGTTGTACTCACAGTGTGGTGTAAAAGCAAACTCAATGGCAGTAAACAACAGTATCTTCTTGATGTTGAGGCCATTCTGACAAAATAATTGTTTGACATTTTCATTTTCAGTATTTCATTTTGAAATTGGCTCTTGCTTTTTCACTATTTTATCCTCACCGTCAGAGCAAATAAGACACAAATATATCTCTGGATTCAGTCCACAAGTAGCTGCGGTTGGCAGCGCCGTGCACCAGCACTGGCAGAGGTTCCAATCATTCTCCTTCTGAACACAATGGAAATGCACACAAAATGTGAGACATACAGTATTTCTGCACAATTTAGCAGTAGAACCTGTGGCTGCTCCGGGTTGTGCCGACACCTGCTGGGAGCCACGCTGTCTGACCGCCAAACCGCCTCTACATCTGCCTGGAAATACATCAATAGTCACTCTGCATAAGAGCAAGCGTGCAGCAGACCCCTTCTTATTTGAAATGAAGTATCGCAGCCATTTGCTCAACTGATCCCGCTGGGGAGCAGAAATAGGAAAGTGATAAATCAATCTGCCAATGGCAGGTTTCCATCAAAGGGTAGCTGATAGCGTTCTTGTTCCACCGCAGTCCCTATGAGTAAATACAGGCTCTGTTACCGGATGTGATCACATAACACAGGGCTTTTTCATTCTGAATAAAAATTGATCTTATTGACAAAAGCAACAAAATAATAGAATACATGTCTTGTTTACAGCCTCTGAAGTGGGCAAACATGGACAAGGAGAGTTTCCACCTGAATCTAACACTCCACCGTGGTTAAAGAAGAACCTGGGTTGAACGTTTGGCTCAGCTATTGGTTTTACTGCTACGCTTTCCACTGAAGCAACGTTTTGATCAGCATAAATTACTGTTGCAGCGAGTTTACCAAAAATGATTGCCAATGTTGTATGAACGAGGCCAGTGGAGAGTACATCATTTGTTTTTACTTGGTAGTTATAAAGGGGAAGGGCTTAGGGCTTTAAGAGAAGTTGTATATAGAGAGCGGGTCCAGAATGGACAAACTAAACTCCGTTAACTTTTCCGATGACGTTACTCGCTCCAGTTGCCGCTGCTCTCTCTCTCTTGCTTCACCACTCACTTCCCACGTACACACACACTTTAAGCACTGGCACTGCTCCAAATGACCTATGTTAACTCTTAACAACAAATGGCTCTAGAGAGGGCTGTCCACGTTTTTGCGTCGGCCACCGTAGCTCTCCAGCACGCTTGGCACACGGGAGAGGCTTCAGTTGGTTGCGATCTCCTCACCTCACTGCTAGATATTGTCAGATCCTGCACACTGGACCTTTAAGTACAGTGCAAATAAAATTGTTAATTTGTCTAGTCCTGTCATCTGAGTCATGAGGAGACCACTCTGCTTTAGACTTCTTTAATAAATAGTACAAAGAACAGAAAAAACACAACAGTGGCCAGAATAGAACAAAGACACTGGAGCTTCCAATAGCATGTAAACACACCAGAGTAATATCAGCTGTCAGCTATAATCACACAATAGCCTGCAGCAAATAATTAAAATGAAGTGCAGTGGTAAAAGGGATAAAACAATCAAAATACACTAGTATGATCCCTTAATATTGTTTATGAAATACGCAAGAGTAAAAGAAAAGGAACCAGTGAATCACTGTTATATATTCAAGTATTCTTGGCAGCACCATTTGGAGAAAAGTTAACGCAGTCTTATTCAATATACGCTTCAGCTCGGAATTGAGAAATGCAATGTGTTTTTCAGACTGAACATTGCTCCATACTGTTCAGAGAATAGTAGATTAAAAACAAACCAACTACTTGGCAACTCACTTCACCCCTTTGGAAACCCCGCTGTGACATATGGCCAAGGGAAATGAATGAATAACACCTTCCCCTGCATCATTAACTCCTGTCAGACTCGTGAACAAAGCTTTCAGCCCCAAACTGCTCTACTGGTGCTGTTTATGTGCCAGCAGACTCAGGCTGTGACGGTATACTGGCCGGCTCCCAGGTGTCAAGGTGTGAATATGCACAACACGCCCCCGCAGCTATGGATGTGAACAATGTTTTTTTTGTTAACTTGATTTAATTGAAGATCATTTCATTCAACTTTAAAGTCCCAAAGTGAGTGTTCATTTGGTATCAAAATCCTGGATGTGAGAATGTGGTGGCGATGTGTCTGACAAAGGAACAAATTAACAATACCATACTACAAATGTGGTTTCAAGCTAGGGTTGATCATCTTGAGAAACTACGCTAGATTTTTAAAATGATTATTAAGTGTTGCCAACTCTTTTCCAATGAAAGTAGCTAGCAGCACCGGCTCCAAAAGTCCCTAAATATAGCGAGAAAGTTGCCAAGTCGGCATCACTGACAGTCCGTCCCTTCAGGCCTCCCTCCAAAGACACTCCCCCCAAAATTATCATCATGATGGAAACAATGAACATGGCTATTGTTAGTAATCACAGTCAGTAGGCAATTTGAGGAGGAATGCCATCCCCATTGTTAGCAAAATTACCTAAATGCATGCAAGAGAGAGTGCAGAGGGGGTGTGTAGTTGAATATGTTAGTCTAGTCTGCATGAGGCATCGACCCATTATCTGACTGAGGTTTGAGCAAGTTAGAATCTATGGCCCCGAAAATATCAGCAGCCTAACTGTGCTGTGTATTGATCAATCCGTGGTGTTGAAGTAGCAGACGGACTCGTTATTGTGACTTTTTTTCTCTGAGTCTCGCCGTTCTGTCAGTGCCGTCTTGGATCTATAATGTTTCTCTAAATTATAAAGCCAAATAAGAACCAAAAGAGTCGTTCATGGGGCGGTTCGCTAGTTGTGGGTGAATGAAATGAACCGTGCCCCCTGTTAAAAAAAACAAATCGCCTACTGCTTACAGCTGTCAAGCAAGTAGCTTAAGGTTAGCCCACACTAAAGGATTTTTCAAACCCTAACAGATGTAGAAAATGTGAGAGAGCCCACACATAGCAACATGTTATGTTAAGTTGTGTTCCTATCGTGTGTGGTGAGCAACAATTTGGCCAAAACAGCACACCACACACTAACAGATGACAAGAGTCCCGACTAAACAAACAGAAATCTTGCAAAATCTCAATCAAACAGTGACTTTAGTGTAAACAAACATGGTGGACGATGGGCATGAAGAATTAGCGATGTTAGTTGTTACTTTGTACTGAAGATTCACAAATGATGAGTGGATGAAACACTTGCGTTGTTGCCACAAATCAACAAGTTGGTTTTCCATTTCTGAGCTCCATCTTACTACTACTTTATGCTTCGCGTTTTGCATTAGCTCATGCATTAGTCACGGCCACTATGACTGCGATTGTTGTCCTTCCTTCTTCAGTCAGCTTGGTTCTCTGTTGGCTATTGGTCTTTTCCACGTGACTGCGTCATCGGCTGTCCTCGGGGATCCCCACACACAACATGATGTCGGATCGTAAATATGTTTAATATTTATGATTTGAGATCAGTGCGGCCAGGATGGACTTCCGAGCCAATCGGGGGGTATAAAAAACACTCTTAACATACTTCACACCACAGGAATATCTGGAAAGATCTTTAGACTCATCAACAAATCAGGGGAATCAGCCCCAAAATTGGCTTGATTCTTGTGTAGTGTGTGCCCGGCATCATGGAAGACTCAGGTGATGTTCAATGAGTGAACGGGCAGAGTGCACGGAGGTATAGGTATGATTGGACGGGCATATTACAGCCACAGATACCAGATGTTTTCTTTTTTTTGTGCAAGCATTTGATTTATTGATGTCAGGATGAGAATTTCAACAAATATAACAAAACAATTTAAGATTACCGAACCTAGATTTAATTTTGTCTAAGGGCATTTCTTTAATTTAACATTTGCAACTTACTGAACATACAAAGGGAGTGAGAAGTTTCTATGGGTGTTTTGGTACTTTTCCCCCTTGAAAAATTCCCAATTGGAATCAATTGTAACTGCTTGGAATCCAAGGTGACTACAGCTTCTGTCCACCATGGAGGAGCGAGCTAAAAACATGTCAGAACCCAATTTCAAGGCTACAATGGGTGAGCATTTGACATTTCCACCCACGTTTTTGGTGGAGTATTCCCCACTGGATGATTTTTTTTTTCAAGTCAACAGCAGTAGGGATTGGGAGCAGAGGTGAGGCTTGACAATATGAATCCTGCAGTGACTGAACGGATTCTGGCGGATCTATGAGTCAGATTTAGGAGCTTTGTCGATATGATCCCAAGAAAAGCTGATGGAACATATGAGGCTCCGGCACGCAGGCACAGCAACTGTAATGCTGTAACGCACACTCTCTGCACTTACATACAGCATTCCCTCTCCTCGCCTCCCATGCACTATTTTCTCTTCTCTGCAATGTGGAGAGGAAGGAGGCAGCTTTCTATTCTTTTCTGTTTCCGTATGTGACACGTCGCAGCTACTTTCCGTGCCCCGTCTGGCCATAAATCCGTGAAATGACTTGGGCTCCACCAGCAGAATTCATTGCTCATGCTCATCCACCAACGCTAAGCTGCCAGACACACATGCAACCGTTTACCCAGTGTGACCGTCTTTACACAGCAGCAGGGAAGCTACGGGCATCACTCTGCTATTATAATCACATTAGTAGAGTTAGGCGATATATGACAATAATTCTGGCTCATACCTTTGTTGATGATGTGATGATATTAGGGTTGAGGTTAGGATAAGTGTGGCTGACACATCATATGATATGACACATTACATATTTAATCTAAACAATGAGTGGTTGATAGTCAACAAGAAAAAATAATCTATATGACAACATCTGGAGAATGCAATCAGTATCTGCATGAACACAAGAGGTTTCTCTCATTTGTTAGAGTCTAACCAAAACGCTGTTGAGGGCGTTTTCACACCTGTAGTTTGTTTGCTCTGGTCCAAATCAGGGACCAAATTGTTAACATGCTGCATATTACCTCGAGTTTGGTTTGTGTTCACAATTAATAATAATAATTGGTCAGAATTTCCATGCAGGAAAACGCTCGGAAGTAAACAAAGAAGAGCAGACTTCCAGAACGCAACAATGGAGGGACAAGTACTCGATCTTGGCACTGGTCATCTTGTTATTATCTCGTGCATTGCATTGATGCACTGGAGTCGCCGAAGTCGCATATCAAGACGTACGGAGGACGGAGGAGGAGGCGTTATTTAACCCTCCTAAACTGTGACATGCTCATCGGCCAAAAAATATTTCCGAAGATCCATCCATGTGAATAGCGAGGGCAAGCATTGGCTCTTTTGCAGTAATGTTGTCTGGTGTTGACATGCACAGCACAGCTCGCTACGGGAGCTGGTTTAATCCAAAAAAGGTGCAATGCTTTCTCCAGCTGGGCTGGATCGAGGACGGATCATGTTCTCACTACAAATGAAGAGACCGCCCCTTCAAGGAGGACTCGGTTTGCTTGTTTTGGTGCTGCACCCGAGTGCGATTGCTGTGTTCACACAAGCCCAAACGAATCGCACCGAGAGGGTAAACGCTCCAGGGTTTGATTCAACCGAAGTAAACAAGGCAGGTGTGAATACGCCCTAAATTAGCCGTATAATAAGCTCCAAGAGTACTGTAAAGACAATTTCAATGAGAAGAGTGCAGAGGTTTAAGTAAACTATCACCAAATCCAGTGTGATTCTTTTATTTTCTGCTGCTTTTTTGGAGGGAATTAATGTATGACAGATCCAGAGTAACAGCAGACAGGAAAGTAGTTTACATACTGTACTAGGGTCTAAATTTAGATATTTCACAATTTCTAAGGACTCATGCTGTATAATAGTGGAGGAGCGAGGAAATGAGGAGATATAAAAGAGCTGTTGTCAACTCTGATAGCAACACTTGCTCACTGTCTGTAGCTCAGTGTCACGCTTGAGCTGCTGACTGTAAATCAGAGCTGCCTCAGCTGGTCACATGTGGTAACAGAGAGAGGGCAAGAGAGAGGTAGAGAGAGGGATAAACAGAGATGCAGAGTCCTCTGAGTGCCGGAGGGAGGGGTGGTGGATGGGAAAAACAAAAACAGGACTTTCACCCAGGAGACCGCTGTTCATATCGTGTGTGAAAACAAAAGTACTGATGATGTTATGTCCCATGATGATAAACCCAACACATGATCTTTTTCCTAAACCTAACAAAGTAGTTGCTTAAACCTAACCGCGACCATTTCACAATTTTAACCACTCGCAAAACTTCTAAAGATAATAGGCAAAACGAGTAGCGATGAGATCACATAGTCAACTGAAATTTTGTAATTAAAGGAAATATGAACAAAGTGTAAAAACCTGGAGAAAAGGAGACAATGTAGTGAAGGTCTGAATGGGTTTTATTATTTACTAACAATTATTTATTAACAAGACCGAAGGGCCATGGCGTGTAGGAGGAAGAGGGCAGACGCTTCAGTGCAAAATGTGGAATCTGCCGCAGTGTGAAAATTAAGAGCATAAAAAGGAAAATGAAGATGCTTCCTCCTGATTTTATACCATTTGACAGCAGGGGGTAATTTCATGGAAATCTTCTTTTTAGTGGAAAACAGTTACATTTTGGTAATTTGAAAAGGCGAGAAAAACACCATTCCAGCATGGATAGTACCAAAGAAGCATAATGAGACAATTCCCAGTCCCCATCTAACTAAAAAAAGAAACCGGTTTGAGAATCTAATCACAACCAAGGACAGGAAATGGCAGTGACGCAAGATGAAGGAGAATAAAAAGATAAATATGGAATTTGATTTCCCATACATTCTGTTAGTGAAAATAAAATAAGTCAACGTTGACTTTTAGTTTCGCACAGGACATAAACAGTGGTCACTTGGATGAAAGTCCTGTGTTTGTTTGACCCATCTACCAAATGCAGACTATCACACTCGTTATACTACATCAGCTGCTCTGAGCGTCTGATAACGGCGTGTTTATATTGGAGTTAGTTGAAAGCACGATGCGTTGGTATCAGACGCCAAGGGGCACTTACCAAGCTGCGGTATTTGACGAGTTGTGAGTGACAACGGGTCGGCTAAAGTAAAAAAACTAAAAAAAGAGCCAGGTATGAATAGACAGGTGCATGAGTCAACGAATAAAAGGACAAGAGGTTACTCCCACAGCCAGTTTCCCCATCTTGTTGCTATGATACCTCTTCAAAATCACTGCCACCTGACAAACAGCATTTGTCTGTGGCTTCTGTGAAACAGATGGCGGCTAAACATGGAGTTAGTGCACGTCTCCTGGGAGCCCACTCAGACATTTGGGTTTATTCTTTAAAAATCTGTTGTTTGGAAAACTTTGAAGTGGTTAATACCAACACTGTTTTTGTACATTATCCTCTTTTGCATGTTAATATCATCTGTAATGTAGGCGTTTTATATACATGCATTAAAGGATTTGCATTTTGATGGTGAACGTTCCTCCAAAATGTGGTCTTGTTGCCATTAGCCAGATCATTAAAGCAGGAGGGGCAAATAAAAGTGCCAATTTTTTCAGATGCAAAGAGATGGTCTTTGCCGACAACTCTCTATGAACCGTCAACGTGTTGTGATCCTCAGAAGATGACAAAAACATTCTGCTGGAACTTGCTGTGCCATGGGAGGAGGGCTGTGAAGCCTCAAAGCTTTGGCCTCTGGTGCAGGACTGCAAAAAATAAAGGATAGCAAGCTTGGCGGCGCAGCGGGTCGAACGGAGCATCAATATGGTGATTGCTGACACCGTTTGGCATCGACAGAAAGGGAAAGAAAGATGTAGCTCGCAGGATGAGGCATGACGCATCGAGAGCCTCTCGAGTCCTCAACTGAAGGATGTTATGGGTGAAACACCTCATCAATGTATGCTATGAATGTTTCTCATATATACCTTATGCCTAGATTCAATGAGTAGTTTAACAGCATTGGGGCTTGTTGGGCTGAAAAGTTAAAAATAGGGCTGTAATAAATAATTATTTTCATTATCACTATATATGTTGATGACTGAAGGCTATTACTACACATCTCTGAAGTTTAGGTATAAAACCTCAGAGATGTGAATGACTATGGTGACATAAATGGGAGGAGAGCGGCTGTTTAATTTTAGCTAACTATGTATAAGCAGCTTCAAACGTCCACAGCAGGTTGATAACTGTAGAGAGAGAAAGGCTGCTATGGAAAACGTTGCTAACATTCAGCAACACTGGAGGGATCCTTTAACGACCACATTAATAAAACTGGAGGTCATTTCTATAATTACAACATGTGTATTCTTACTCACTCACGGGCAAACGTCACAATGTTAAAACAAAAAAAAGAAAAACCTGCCTCATCATGAGTTAATTTGCCCCAGGATAACTGTTACAAGCAGTTCTGGCGCATAATGAAGTTATAAATATAACAAGCCATTAGTATGACTGTAGGCTCTGTAGATGCTGTTAAGCAGACCGAGGTAACTCCGCGTCAGCAGAACTGATTGGGAGGGTTTCTTCCCGTCTGTGTGTGTGTGTGTTATGAAAGGAGAAGTACCTTTGTCAGGGTGGGCCGGGCCGTTAATGACTCACACAGATTGATTCCGTTTTGTGAATAAGAATTAGATCATGAACTGCTTAAGAATAATCACATTTTATTTCAACTCGCAGTAAAGAGGAAGTCTCCGCACAGCATCGTACAACAGCAATAAACGGTTGTATTAAGACAGCTAGAACAGAATTAGCTGGGCTGTTAAAAAAATGAGTCATTTCTGACTCATTTTTTCTTGGATTTGATTTTGTCTGATTACTAACATTTGTGCTTGTTGGCTTAAAACAGCTGGTAAACTGTATCTATTGTTAGATGTTCCACCCCTGGAGTGGCAGAAGTTTGGCTGTGTGGGAATGAGCTCAACATCCTTCACTCCCACTCAATGAATTGCCAAAACGTAAATGCATAATTTGTAATTTAAAGGTCCCATATTGTAGAAATTGAGATATCTTTGTCTTCTTTAAGTAAAAAAGCCGTAGAAAAACAGATAATATCCTGGCAGAAAATTACCAGTACATTTTCCGTTAAGTTTACGGACATTTTCGTCAACCCTAAAATGGAAATTTCTGTTGATTTACAGTATATCCTCCGTATCAAGCCAAATAGCAGGCTCAACCTCTACATTCTGGAGGGAAAACAGACGCTAACGCTAGCATTTGTACATTACCAATCGGTCTCTGCGGACCTCCTGAGGCTAAAACTGGGGATAACTCTACCTGATGTCCACTGAAGTCTAAAATATAAGCTTTGGTAAAACGTAAATTACAACACCAAACTTGCGTTAGTCTCAAAATAAGTCAGCAAAATATTCCTGGTGTATCTGGTAACGTTAACGGTCGACAACAGCTGAACTAAACAACAAGACAGCTTTCCAACTAAAACGATACTGAGCTAACGTTACGTCCTTAACATTAATCATTTTGATTAGACCTTAATTGTTGTTGTTTTTTTACCACAGAAGTGTGAGAAAGGTTTCTCCACATCCGAACTAAACTTTGCCATGTGTGATGGTCTCTGCCTCTCCCAACTTTCGTGCTAGTGGAGGTTCTTGTTCCCACAATGCAATGCGTATTTAAAAATAAGGGTAAAACTCCTGTGAACAATCGATACAGAAAATTCCTTCAAATTAACACGGTGCATTGGCATCACAGACTTTTCTTAGAGTGTATGTAAATACTGTGAAAGTGTCAAAACGCTCAATCCACAGAAAAATGCACACATTCAGAAACGCCTTTTAAACGAGCTGTCGGGACTCCCCAACCACTTCTCTTTCTCAACTCATCACATACGGACGTTTTGTTCAGGACCCCTTGGCGTCACTGTCTAACACACTGAGTAGCCCTTTGTGTCCAACTACGATGCTCAACTATGGATGCAGTGAACACGTGGTTATGAATTTAAACAAAAACTCTTCATGTTTAGGCAACAAAACTACTCGGTTAGGTTTAGGAAAAGATCGTCGTTTGAGTTACAATAATTAACATAACTTAAAATAACTCCAAGTCAAGTTTTGGTTTCACATGTGACACAAATAGTGACTCCCTTGGTGGTCCTGTGTTTGTTTGACACGTCCATCCTCCACTCTAACCCGCCCTAAGTGGAGCAATTGGTCTTTAAACTACGTCACCAGACTATCAGACCCCGACAGCTGTGACAAAACGTTGGTATTTGACATTAGAAAGGCCTGAGAGTCTTGAAACAACAACACACAGTACCATAAATACAACAGTTATTTTAGAAGTTCACAAACATTGCTATAAAAAGGCACTCTAATGATAAAAGACCAGCAATTATCTAAACCAAATTAAAGTATAACTGTCTGCAAAATTAATTAATTGTTGAATTGATTTATTTAAAAAACACAAACACATTTAGAATGTGAGGTCAGTGTTTTCTGACGAGTTGCCTCCAATTTGTTAAAGGTCTTCTGTCTCTACATAATACTACCACTAATAAACATTTCAGAAGTGGCACACATTAACTTCCATAACCTGTTAGGTCTCATTGACGTATTAAACTTGGGCATGCAATGTGGAGCTCTCTCTCTCTCTCTCTTTCTCTCTCTCCCTGTAGATACGGTGTTGTGTTTGAGTGATTGCCTCAGTGGTTCCTGGTGTGCTGTCCTTAAACTCACTGCACACCCCCACAGGTGTTATCAGTTCTTCTGGCTGATTACAATTCTGCTCAGGTTGAAGGTGACACAACTATGCTGGGATGTACGTGAGGCCTCCAGATTCCCCATTTTGGATGATAAAGGTGTAATTTGTCCCACGCTAACAGCTGTCAAAAAGCTAACAAAAGAGTCAAAGAGATGTCAGTCAAACACAGTCTGTACACGCCTCAGACTGACCTGAGATGAACTCTAATCAGACTGAATGAGTCAAACCACCTGTATGGGTGCACCGGGAGCTTTTAAGTGCCTCCATGCTCTCCTATTTCCACTTCAAACAAGTCAACATGCTATTGTGTGTATGCAAATTGTATTTTATTTTACTACTAGATGTAGTTTGGGCAGCCTTTTGTTGACAAAGTGATTTATTTTTCGAGGACTTCTTTTGCTTGTTTCGATATTTTAAGTCCATAGACTAAAAATCCATTTAGATTATTTGTTTGGGCTGTGTTCCCAACCTGAAGCCAACACTCCTTTAACTTTGGAAAAAAAGTTTAAAATCTTTAAGCATTGAATTATAGTAAAGTAAGCCACGAATGCAAATACAGACACACTCATGTTGCTGCTTTTTCCACCACATTCTTGCAGAAAATGATCTCCCAGCTAGGTGAATTAATGTGTGAACCAGGAATTAAAGCACCACACTGGAAGTCTGAACCACACTTTATAATAAATCACTTTTTCTCTCCTCTATAATGCACTTGCTCCCTGATTTATTATGCAAGGGGTTCAATGCTGAGCATTGATTTGTGGTATTCTGCACAGAAACGGTCCAGGATTATTCTCTCCGACATTGTAACACCGGCCACTCAACCGGAGACCAGAGCCGATTGAAGTTCACTTTGTCCTCGGGTCTCTAAAGCCTTAATTACAGCCCGACTCATTTCTTATCAAAGGACAGTGGCAGTGCGAGGGGGGTGTTAGAGCAGACGGCCTGCAGAGGTTAAATCCCTTCCCTGCAGCTGTGTAATGTTCTTCCATCCATCCTGAGGACAGAGGGGCCCGGACACATCCCGGGTTCCCGGCTAATTTCACACCACTGACTTGTTCTTCACTTCCCACTCACACAGGGACATCTGAGGGTGGAAGGGAAGGGAAGTGAGGAGACAGCTCCGTTCTCATTCCCGGGGCGTCAAATACCGAGGCGTTGTCACAGCCGTCAGAGTTCAGTACCGCCGCAGAAAAGCACACTTTAGCACCGGGCGTTCCATTAACTACAATGTAAACCGATCCGCAGCAACAGTAAACGTTCCAATAAAGTGTAGGTTGGTGACGTAGTTTAAAGAGCAAAAAGACACACATTGGGTGGGCGGAAGGCCAGGTGGATGGGTCCAACAAATACAGGGCTTTCATTCAGGAGACCGCTGTTCGTGTCCTGTGCATCACGTTAAAATCAGCTGTTCGTTCGTGTCCCGTGTTCACAACGTTCAGTGTTGTTTTCACTGTACAAACGTGATAGTTTTAAGCCCAACCATGCAGTTCTATCCTAAACCTATAGTGGTTTTGTTGCTTAAACCTAAACTGACACCAAAGGGGCGAGACAAAGCGGCGGTATGTGACGATATGGGATCAAATTGTGTTGTCTTCGTCTGAATCCTAATTTAAAAGTCTGCTTTATTTGATGTTTGTCATGATTCATTTTGATTAAATATGCCAAAAATATAGCTTATGAGACTCCTTTGTCCTTGTTTGTCTATTCATATTATTGTTTTTTTCTTGATTTTATGTTATTTTCCTTGTGACAAGGATATCTTGACAAGCAAATAAACGATTATGATGTCACTGGTCATTTCCCCACATCCCTCATTTCCTTCCCAAAGACCTGTATTTGGTCGTTAATACGATTAAAGAGAGCTGTAATTCAAGTGTGCAGGTACTCCTTGTATTGCAAACTTATTGAATTTTTCGTATCCAGCACCTTTGCCACTGAGGTTTTGTGGATGGTCACACAACTACTCTAAAGGCCTTTGTGCACCATGTCCATATTTTTCCTATGCATTTTTTTTAAATCCGTCATCCGATAAACATCGTTACAGACAGAAACCTTGCACACTACGTCTGGTGCGTTTTATTATTATCTTTGCTGCAAAAATGTGCAATACAAGACAAAACTGAATCAATGGGTACTGTGTGATGGATAGCGCTAGTCCCAATGGGGCTAACGGTGGCTATGCATGGCGTTTTTTTCCGTCAAAATCCAAAAGAGGGTCGCTCTTTTGGATTTTGACGGAAAAAATGCAGAAAAACAAACCTGTTCCCAAAACTTTAATGACGGGTGAAAGTTTCGGAGTCGGTATGTAAATGTGATTGACAATGTGTGAAGTCGTATTTATTATTATTCGGACGAAAAATACAGACTTGTTGTGCAAAGGCCTTAACTTATGTTAAAAGTAGCTTATTTATGAGATAAAGTGGAACAAACAGATCACTTGAATTGTAAAATTATCTGAGGAATATATTGTTCTTCTGTATCACTCCGCCTCAAACGATTTCTTAAAAAAAAATACTACCCTATCGTAGTACTACTTTCGCCCATTTATTGTTTCCACTCCACTCAACGGCAGCAGTGGGAGGGTTCGGTCTCTGAGCTCTGATGGGTGTTAACCTCTAAATGAGTCTGAAGGCAGCGGAACATCTCATTACCGTGGAGACGAGAGGTAAACACATCCTTCAACGAGGGACCGTGACAGAGAGCACTAATTAACAAGGAATTAAACACTTTCTTAAGAGGGGCTGGTGAAGGGAGAGTGAAAGAGAAAATAACACAGACAGGTGCACGCGCATACACACGCACACACACAAACACACAAAGCTATGCAACAATGGAAAGGAGATGTTTACTGCGAAGAGCTGCTGAGGAGCCGGAGACACTCTAACAAAAGCAAAGCCACACATGCTGAACAGAGTGGACCGGAGCGCTACACACTGCAGCAGAGCAGTCTTTTGTTTAGTAATACACAATTATACTTTCATCAATCCTGTGGAAATTGGGCAGCCATCATTAAATGACCAATTACTGCAGTCCTCAGCTCACAAGAGACACGCTGCTAAACAGATGTGTGCTACCAACCCTGTTTCCTAAAAAGCATGTTCCCGTACGACGACACTGCATTGTGAATTACATTTAGAGGAGATAACGTTTGTTTTTCACGTATAACAAATATGTTTTCTAATGATAGTTGGCGGACGTCTGTCTAGGGAGGAGGTTGCTGAAGGGGTAGCTGATAGGTCAACCAAAGAAGACTTTTACCCAGAAGACTGCTGTTTGTGTCCCACGTGAAACTAAAAGTCAATGTCGGGCCAGCGAAGGCCCCATTAAAACTGTAGTGTTTCTTATTATTGTTTTTCTCTTTCTTCTCTCAAATGAATCGCCGTTTTGAGGACCTTAACATGCTCGAAAAGTTGTTAAACTTTGCATACTTATCAGACACGGAGAAAAATTCCGGTTTCACCTACATGTATGAAATTTGGCAGACAGATGTAACATGTGGAGATGCACAAAAAAGCCTCTTGGAGGTATGCCCAAAACTCAACGGGAAGTTAGCCATTTTGAATTTAATGTGCAATTTTTGCCCATTTTCGCCCATTTTTGGCATTTTTTAGGCCGTGTACTTTAACGAACTCTTCCTACAGATTTCATCAGATTGACTTGAAATTTGGTCAGGACCATCTTAAGACCTTAAGGATTAAGAGTTATTCAAATGGCAAGTTTTCACTGAGCGACCTGACCGTGGCATGGCGGGCATTTTGAGCCATTCGCCATGAAACAGGAAGTTGTTGTAACTCCACTGTACATAGTCCGATCTGCCCCAAATTTCTCAGACATGATAAGGGTCCAGTCCTGAGGACATTTACATGCAAAAATAGACTCATAGTCCCGCCCCGAGACGTTAGCCACACCCCCTTCCATAACTCATGAACCGTTTGTCGTAGAGTCTTATGGCAGGCGGCATTGTACTCATCAGCGTTCCGGTTTCATTGTGCTTGGCTGCGTCGATCGGCGTCCCGCCAGTATCCCCGATGCGTGGGAAGGTGCGAAGGCCCGTTCATTGCCGCTTGCAGCTTCAATTGTACTTTAAGTCCATAGCTTAGTAACGTAACTAATAATTTTAAGCCAAACCATAATGTTTTTTTACTAAACCTAACCGTGTATTGTTGCGTTTTTTGTTTTGTTTTAATTTACAATGTGTTTAAAACTATTTAAAACTGCGACTGTTATCCAGGAGAAAATATGTTTCCCTCAAAACGCAATTGAGAATACAGTTTAGTTGTATGGGAACATAACTTTATAGGAGGTTGGTGCCACAGAGGTTTCTCTCCGAGCTGTTATTTAATACATCTGCATGAATCGGTCGACTTTTCATTCATTAAGATGTAGCCATTTGCCACAACAGATGCTACTTTTACTTAAAGAACTTGTAGTTTGGAGAAATTAGTATTTTACGTTCACTTTCCCGACAGCAGGGTTTAAAGTACTAAGATCCAAACTGGTGACTTTTCAGGCTTTTGTCTTCACACCATGTAGCGAGGAACACACACACACCTCCATAGTAACATATTAAATAACTTTATATACATATAAATACTGTATTGTTATCATATCCATCTATCTTCTTAGTGCAATACAATACCGACTGTGTGCAAAAGGTTTGTTGGGGCACTTGGAACTGAGCTGCAAAACACACACACTTGTAGGTGAGTAAATGGCCAATAAACGGCTCTTGAATCTTAAATCATGTCTCTATATTGAGACCACGTTCTTTTTTTTTCTAAAGACAATAGGTCAATTAGCATGATTCAGGGAAAGGTTTCTCATACCAGTGAAAGGACAGAGATGTGGTTTGACTACTGAGCCTGTCGGGCAGGTGGGGCCGTCCAAGCCTAAAGCAGCACAGCGGTCTTTGCTTGGGTGAGAGAAGGATTTAAAGGCAGCTAAAAGGTACTTTAGGTCAGAACGAGAGAGTTGTGTCTCCTGTCAGAGGGCTCATTAGATTCACTGCTGGGACTAATGGTATGTGAAAATATCACTTAACAAGAGGAAGGCTCACCCAACTTTTGGCACATTCCTCTGAGTATTGACAACAAATGGGAATATCGATTTAGGTGTTGCTTAAGGTTGATGGAATATATATCATCGGGCAAAACACACAAACAACATCATAACTTTAAAATGCCATTCCACAATGGAGTGTCCTCTGTACCTTTGTCGCTGAAGTCGTCGACCAGGATGACCTCTGCGATGAGCTGCGGAGGAGAGCGGTTGAGCACGCTGTGGACCGTCCTCAGCAGCGACGACCAGCCCTCGTTATGGAACGGGATGATGATGCTGGTGTTGGGCAGCTTCTCCGCGTACAGCTTCGGTTTACAGCTACACAAACAGGCAAAATAAATACAGAAATTTAACACTTTTACAACTCTCTTTTTTTCTCCATCCACCTTACTGAGGAAAGGAAGAAAGCATCTGATTCACATTCCTCATTCAGCAACCACCTTTCTTCTGGTTACACACACTCGCCTCCTCAGCAGATCTCGGGTCGCTGAGGTTACATATGGATTCAGCGCTCAAATGGATGTGTTTAAACGGGCTGGAAGACAGCAGTTCCACATGCAATCTTCTCTGAAATCACTATTCAATCCATTTTCTATCATTTGCTGTTACAGTGAAGATTGTATTTGCTCGCCTCTCAGAGAGAGATGAAAACGAAAG
>CAKAOI010031937.1:12917-172320 GCA_916701655.1 Sebastiscus albofasciatus | reverse complement strand
TTATATATCTATATATATAGATATATATATATACCCACAAACAGCAACAACAAAACAAATACAGAAAATGCAAGTTTAAAACACTAAATACCTGAAATACTAGGCCAACAGTGTATCTACAGTAGTATCATCTCATTAGCAACATTACCAGTAAGTCATGATTTCAAATGTAATCTTGGAAGATCATCAAGTTCATTTTATCTTATCTACCCACATTAAGGCCACGCTATTCATCAGCAGTTTACAGTCCTGTCAGTGGCTGGCAGGAATACAACGGCTGTTAGCCAAATGTAAGATAAGTAATGTTATGGGCGGGTGTTTTCAAGTTTCTGCTCTGTTACAGAAGAAGCACAGTATGCACACAACTTAGAGGGATTGTTTGAGTGTTTTGAAGTGGGGTTGTATGAGGTACTTATCCATAGTCAGTGCATTACCTACAGTAAATGACAGTCGGCACGCCCCCAGTTTGTAAAACAGACACGAGTACCACCACGGGAGCAAAGCAATGTACTGCTGTGGACGGGGGCAGCAGCAAAACGTATTTCAGCCACCTAAAAAAATAAATATTTGTTTAAGTGTACGCTATATTTAGAATATTTTCACTGGATTACCTTGCTGTGAAACAGCTATACAGTCTATGTTTCCGACAGGGAACTGAAGCCGTTATCTATTCTCTCGCCAAAGCAACCAGACTCCATTGAAAAAAACAGTCATTTTAACTCGCAGAACACGGGGGTTGCTGGTCTACCGCTGCCTCGATCGGTTAGTTTATTTGCGTTATTGTGTGACTTTAGTTAGTTTCACCAAAGTCACACAATAGCAAAAACAAACTAAACGATGGAGGCAGCGGTAGACCAGCAACCCCCGAGTTCTGCGAGGTAAAATTAGAGTTTTTTCAATGGAGTCTGGTGGCTTTGGCGACAGCATAGATGGATACAGCGGCTTCAGTTTCCTTATCAGAAAGATTGGTCTGACAGCAAAGTAAAGCGGTGAAAATATTCTAAATATAGTGTACACTTTAACTCATATTGACTTTTTTAGGTGGGCCTTTCTTTCAGGTGATAAAATATGTTTTACTGCCGGCTCCGTCCACAGCAGTACATTGCTGTGCTGGTACTCCTGTCTGCTTCTCCAAACTAGGAAAGTGCCAACTGTCCTCTACTGTAGGTAATACACTGACTATGGATAAGAAACTCATACAACCCCACTTTAAAACACCAAAACTATCCTTTTAAAAGCAAATTTCAAGAAACATTTATGAAACATACATCACAACAAAGCAATTTCCACTATAACTGAATGATTAGGTAAAATTTAAGAGGCTATGTGACTCTAAAACAAGTCTGAGTGACTGTATGTCATGACCGGTTATCTATAATTCCAGATGAGAGTTCACACTACTGAAGATAATCATGGATTTGTTTTAGATCCAAATAAAGTAAAAATGTGAAAAACAACATTGTTTGCTATTTCTTTACCCAAACTGAAAATAAAAATAATCCCAAAAAAGGCTTGTTTTCTAATGAGACTTGTGGCTGTATGTCAGTCTAGTCTTGGATTATCAATGTGGTATCAAAAAGCTTCTTATCAAACTCTGTGTGGTTCTTAATGACATGCCCTGCGTTCGCATGAGGGGGGAAAGTGCCATGTCAGTCCAGGAGAAAGGGCGCCCAACAGAGGCTGTTCTTAGTTCAGTTCAGTATCCTTCATTGTCCCAGGTGACCGCATAGTCTGGATACTGAGCCTTCAGTTTCTCGGTAGCTATTGCGTGGTTCGCTCTTCCAAATCCCTGTAACGAAAAGTACCACATCAATGTTCCATTAGCATCAGAAAATAAGCTCAAATAATCAATATTTAACACTGATGATAAAGTGAAAGGGATCGCTTGTAGTGACAAACCCATCATCAACTAACTGCAGCAATATGGAGCTTTCTAGCCTCTTTCAGCTCAGTGTTTTGGTTTTACGTCACATTTACTCTATGTACTGGCATTGTTTTTATTCAGTAGAGTTTTCTCACAATTGAGTATCCATAGACGTGGATCTTCTTGGCCTGGGGATCATGATTTATCCTCCCTCCTCCGATACACTCACAGTCCAGGTGGCCGTCCTTTTCCAGCTCCTCAGAAACCTTATCATAGATATCAGCTGCAAGACAAGGCATAAGATGGGTGAGCAATGCATTTTTTACTATTTTCTGACATTTTATAGACCAAACGATTAATCGATAAAATCTAGAAAATAAACAGCAGATTAATCGATAATGACAACCGTTTAACTGCGACCATAGATACAATTATTTAGGATCCAATCACTTTTCTTTTCCCATGGATCTCTAGATATTGGGACCAATCACACTCATAAATCTGATCCAAACCCCATTACTACAAACACAGTTTCTGGCCATCACTGGTTCACTATTAAGACCATACACTAGTTCAGGGGTCTGAAACCTGAGGCTCCAGAGCCACATGCGGCTCTTTAGCCCCTCTCCAGTGGCTCCCTGTGGATTTTTAAAAATGGAAATGAATAATTGTTTTTTGTTTACATTTTCATTTTTATTTATCATTGTTGTAGGTCTATGGTACGACGGTACGACAGCGTATTAGGGCCACATTGAGGAAAAAAAAAAAATAAATCTGAGATTTCGAGAATGAAGTCGTAATGTCACGAAAACAAAGTATTCATTTTGCGTGTTATTTTCTTTTTTCTCGTAAAGTTATGACTTTATTCTCTTAAATAAGTTGTAGTTTTATTGCCTAAACCTAAAGAAGTTGTAGTTGTGTTGCCTAAACCTAAAGAAGTTGTAGTTGTGTTGCCTAAACCTAGAGAAGTTGTAGTTTTGTTGCCTAAACCTAAAGAAGTTGTAGTTGTGTTGCCTAAACCTAGAGAAGTTGTAGTTTTTTTGCCTAAACCTAAAGAAGTTGTAGTTGTGTTGCCTAAACCTAGAGAAGTTGTAGTTTTTTTGCCTAAACCTTATGAAGTTGTAGTTGTGTTGCCTAAACCTAAAGAAATTGTAGTTGTGTTGCCTAAACCTAGAGAAGTTGTAGTTTTATTGCCTAAACCTAAAGAAGTTGTAGTTGTGTTGCCTAAACCTAAAGAAGATGAAGTTTTATTGCCTAAACCTAAAGAAGTTGTAGCTTTGTTGTTGTTATGTCTTAATTATCGTAATGAGTTTTTTCTCGTAATATTATGACTTTATTCTGTAAATCTCAGATGTTTTTCCCCTCAATGTGGTCCTAATACTCCGTAGTATATTTTTACTTTGGCCCTCACTGCATTAGACTTATATACTATATATGTAGACTATAAACTGTGTTACCTTCATCACAATGCTCCATACAGATTCTTTTTGTTTGTTTTTTTTGCCTACAATGGCTCTTTTGATAGTAAAGGTTGCTGACCTCTGAACTAGATGGCAACAAAGGGACACTTTTGAACAAATCTCATTCATTTTATAGGCTACTTTTAAAGTAAAATCCTACATCATCCTGTGGTCACATTCACAGTCTGAACATGAACTTCATGACTCACCATGAAACTCAGCCCAGCCGTATCCTCGGACTATATCTATCTCGGCGTCGTCTCCCGGCTCTTTGCTGTGCACTCTGATGAGGACGTACTTGAAGACGCCGGACGGGTCGATGTCTGTTCGGGGGATGTTGGCCATCAGAGCCGCCGCCCTCGTCTGTGAGCACATCTCCAGACTGCTCACCGAGGAGACTACTAACAGACAAACTAACAGACTAAATACTCGTGTTCTCTCAACCAGCTCCGTGTCTGGACTACACAGAGAGCTGAAACAGCTCCCAAAGCCCGTTTACAGTGTCTTATTTTGGACTTAAATGGACCAACTTGAAGTCTTTATAACTGAAACACCACAAGTCTCGTCTGGTTCCACCATGCAGCATCAACACAAAGACTTCCGGCGGTCACAGCCTTCAAAATAAAAGACTTAAAGGTCCCATATTATAAAAAAGTGAGATTTTCATGTTTTTTTTTTAAATTTATTATAAAGCAGGCTTAAGTCCTATATAAATACTGCTGAAGTATCGAAACACTCAATCCACAGGGAAATATACACAGCCCGTATTCAGAAACTCTGCATTTGAAACAAGCTGCCAGGATTTCTGCCCATTTGTGATGTCACAAATATACAATATTCAGACCCTTGACACAATTTTAAACGTAAACATTCCAAATGTGTCCCAGTTTATTCCTGATTGCAGTGTATGTGAATGTCATCAGCTGTCAGGAAGTACACACAGAACCAAACTGTTGCCTAGCAACGCAATTCCGTTGCAATTCCGTCAGAATGCGCTAAAACGAAGCGTTTCAGACAGAGGATAAATACAGTTATATTCAGGCTGACAGTATGAGGAAAATCAAGTTTTTTTAACATTACAGCATGTAAACATGTTCTAGTAGAAACACAAAATACAAGTATGAACCTGAAAATGAGCACGATATGGGACCTTTAAAAACATACTGGTTATTCTTCTTGTGTTGTAACGGTAGTTTTCATCCTCAATGTTGCACTACTGCCATCTTCTGGAGTTAGTTAAACCTGACAGTATTCAATATGTTAGATTTTCCTCATCTTATTTGGAAGATGACCAAGTATCTACAGTTTCAGGTATGGTACCTTGATCACAAACCCTTTTTCCTTCATTTGTTCCATATTAAAGTATAAGATTATGATATTATAATTATTTTACTGACCCCAATTAGTGATCTGTGAATTCACTGAGTAGGTAGGACGATACACGGCATATTACATTACAGTAAAACTATCTGAAATAAAATAAAAAAAAAACGCTTTTATTTTGAAGGCAATGTGACTATACCAGAAGTAATCAGAACTAACCGCATACTTCCGCAAAGCAAAGCATTCTGGGAGTTGCAGTCCAGAGCAGACGAAGGCAGGAAAGACCACAAACTTATATGTGGAAATTAACTTATACTTAATATACTTATTTAGTTTTATGTGGAAGATTTAAAATGCAAATAAAGAAATAAAGTGACACACAATACACATCGTTGTGTGTATTTCCTTTTTATATGTACATTTAATGTCATAATTGAATGGAAACATTTGTTAAAAGACAATTATTTAGCATTTTGTATTTAATACCCAATAATGAATTGATTTTCATTGTAACATGAATTTTCCATGCCACATTAAAATCAAGTCACAATACAGAAAGCGCAGACAGAAAGGAAAGGACGCGAATACAGTAGACACCTTGTACAAAGGAAAAAAAACAAAACATTTATTTTGTTATCTGCGGTAAAACATTCAACGTGACCACACAGAGAGTAATTACATGTCATGATAAATATAAATTCACAATGACTTAATATTAACTAAGCATTAAAGGTGGCTAATTCTAGTGAAAATGTTGGTAAAGTAGCCTATAAAATCCGTAAAATCTCACAAAGTCACACTTGTTTCCTCTAACATGGATTAAATGAGTTGAAAAAGCCACATACAGTGAACTGCACCAATCCTCACCAGGATTGTCCAATTGTTTATATTAGCAAAAACGTATTATGCCACAAGAATAATCCAGCATTCACGGGCTATCTTGCAAATTCTTCAAAAAGGAGCCCAGACACTGAATTGCTGCTTCCAAAATGTTTTGCCCAGCTACATGTGAAGCGTGGCCTGTGGCGTTTAATGCCAGCCCACCTGAGTGCATATTGGAATGTCTTATGCTGCAGCGAACTTCTTTATAACAATTTTTAGAGGGTTAAATTATTTTCATGTTCCACCTCGGCCTATAATGCAAAGGGAGTTGCCACAATAAAAGCAATACAAATACAGTAGTGTTTAATCCAATCCAACAAAGCAGCCCATAAATAGAATTTATGGTGCAAAACATGTCCCTTAAATATAATACAATGCAGTACAAGAACATCACATACGTCAAAAACAACCACTGTCAACTAAAACTGATCACTACTTCAAAACATAGTTATATTTGTATTGTAAGTAAATTGGTGAATTCAACATTAAAACACGTGTTACTGACAAAAAGACAAATAAACACAAAGTCTGTGAGTAAATGTGTTTTTTTTGGCAGATTAGATGCAAGATTTGTTCAGTAATTTAATGACGCATCATTCGATTATGTATTTTCAATGGGAAGTGTGTAATTCTAGCTTAACTTCAAGAGAACATATCATGAAAAACTCACTTTTTTTAGTGCTTGTGCACATACATTTGACTACATGATACATGTGTCTACCAACCCACAAACTGTGAAATAAGACCCACGGCTTGAGAACCATATTTTTCTCGCAAACCAATCAGAGCAGACTGGGCTTCTTTGGGAGAGGGTCTTAAAGAGATAGGTGCTAAAACGGAGCGTTTCAGACAGAGAGCGAATACAGGTATATTCAGACAGACAGGATGAGAAAAATAAAGTGTTTTTTGAACATTAAAGCATGTAAACATGTTCTAGTAGAAACCCAAAATAAA
Source organism: Sebastiscus albofasciatus (assembly GCA_916701655.1). NCBI lineage: Eukaryota > Metazoa > Chordata > Actinopteri > Perciformes > Sebastidae > Sebastiscus > Sebastiscus albofasciatus. The sequence goes on along the minus strand of CAKAOI010031937.1, from coordinate 165,837 downwards.
AGTATGTACATGGAAATGAGCATGATATGTCCCCTTTAAACTACTGTATCAGCAACTACTGTCTCATCCTACATTTTATAGGAGGCATCAAGAAAACAAAATGTGTATGTGAGCGATTCAAGAGCTTTTTTCTATCAGGTGTCGACCTGTATTATGAAAACACAAGTTGGACCATTAAATCTTTTTTGGAAGATCCCACGATTGGCTTTCTGTCCATGCAATCTAAAAATTAGTCTATATAAAAAAAAACATATCTGGCTTACAATGTCAGTTTTTGAAGAGGCTGATCCAAAGTTTGTCTCTCTCAACAAATGTTTATAACATGCAAACGCCTGCTGTTCACCACATCTGTATGTTATTGATTATTTAAAGTTAATGTGGGCAGACTAAAATGTGAATAAAACTGCTACCTGACGAACATCTTTAAATATAAAAATAGTGATTGCTTACATATTAACTGGTAGTTATCTCCACAATGTGCTTCAATGCTTCAGAGTACACTCTTCTTTTTTCTACAAAAAACAAAATGCTGGAATGTTTTACATTCCATACAATCAAAAGTTGGTTTGACTTTTCAAGAATAAAAATTACATTCAGACCTCCCCTGTGCCACCAGGGGCATATTATGTTCTGAAACCTACAGTACAGGGCAGTCAGACAGTATTTGGTCAGTGAAATGTTTTTCATGGTGTTGGCTCTGTGCTTCATCACATTAGATTTGAAATGGGAAAAAAAAACTGTGAAGTTAAAGGAGGAGTTGTAGTTGATTTTATACAGTCCTACAATTTTAGTTGACAGAGAGTAAATGGACGAGTCAACATAGTGAATATAGGCCTTCAGTGCAGTCTCCATGTTTAGGTAAAATAGTTTAATAAAACTGGGGGACTATGTATAAAAAGAGAAACAGTTCCTACATTGTTCACCCATTATAATGTGAACACCCTTAAAGCAGCAGTGTGTAGGATTTAGTGCCATCTAGCGGTGAGGTTGCAGATTGCAACCAACTGAATACCCCTCTGCTCACCCCTCCCTTTCCAAGCGGAGAACTATGGTGTCATCCATCTTTATATACAGTCGATGGTAAATCCCCCTGAATCCTACAAACTGGACCTTTAAATAACACTCAGATTCAGCTCTTTAACCCCGTAGTTTCATTTCAGATCCAATGTGCCGGAGTACAGAGCCAACACAAGCAATTAACTATTAACTGTTTTCTAACTGCACTGTATGCTGTTACAGTATCTAGATGGGGCTTTCACTGCCTCCTTTCTTCTTCCCACCGCAAGCTCGGAGTAAGATGAAGACCAGGACCGCGGCGAGCAGGAGGACAAAGAGAAAGAGAAGCGTTCCCCACGCTCCCGGCGTCAGGGCCTTCTTCATCCCAACTGTTTCTGCCGGCAGCAAACTGGTCAGATTCAGCATGTAGCCCAGAGCCCAACCCACCGACGTGTCCCCCGCCTGTGAGGATCAGCAACAAGTGATTACAGCGAGTTAGTGGAAAATGGGTCTTAAGGTTATACTTTTTTTGTAAAATGACGATGAAATTCTCACCTTCTTCTGGAAAGAAATGCGTGGGAACGACGTCTCGTCGAAGCCGTATCCTCTCAACATGAGAATCTTAACAAACACAGATATAGCACAGTAGTCCTGCAGACGAGACTTTTGCTGTGGAGCAAGAAGCAGCATCTGGAACAAAAACCAATACTGTCACCATGTTGCAGAATACAATAAATAACATTAAAAATTACTCTAATCCGCCCAAATGTATATGTGGTACCAGTAGCGGACTCAGGCTGTCTGAGGGGCAGGGGCGGAAAAAATGAAAAAGGCACCAGCGCACAGAAAGTTTTGTAGCATGTAGGGCAGCCGATATGGCACTGCATCATGTTTTCTACATGTTAAGGTTATCCATTAGTGCACTGCATCTCGTTTTCTCCACTGGAAGAGCACCCTACAGGCACTTTATCATGCTTTATCCACCAAAGGGGCATCCAAGAGGGCACTTTTGCTGCGTTTCTTTTCAAACATGGGGGCACCGAGTAGGGTGCCACCCTCCTGACTCCACCAGTTGACCGGCTGATGAGAAATGACGATAGTTTTGCAGATATTTGATCATAAACCACACATAAACTCCACACATGCACAGACACATATGACATATCATAAATAAATGGAAGAGAATTTGAAAAGAGCATTAACCTACTTGTTTGAAAGTCATCCCGCACACACTTTTGGCTGCCTCCTCCAGTTGTGAAGGAGTGCTCGCGGTGATGCTGGTGGTACTCTGCAGGAAGGAGTGCACGTAGAAGAATGCAGAGAACGCCTGGTGCATAGAAAGAGGACAAAATACAAGACTCAGACTGCGGCAATTAATAGCACATGGAAAATAATTTACCTGTGAGAGAAAAAGAACATATATAGACTAATAAATAATATGCATAGCCTATGTTTCTATAATGATCAGTTTGTAAGCATCACTGTGTCTGCACCCCGCTGTGTGCAGGCCTGACCTTTAGTCTATGATGCTACCAGTGTGTACAGCAGACGTTCTTACCATGAAGCTACCGGTGACATTTGGCTGGAAGACTTTGTCGAAGGAGCACTGGGAGAAGGGGCAGCTGTCGAAGGAGAAGATCTCGGACACGTTGCTCAGACAGCGTTCGTAATGTCCGCTGCCCTGTATTGTCAGAGAGGCCTCGGGGTCGTAGGAGCTGGGTCTGTACTTTTCTGTACACGGAGAGTTGAATATACTGCTCAACTTTACTGTTCTATTGTGGCCTGCAGGATAGCAGGGGTGAGTGACTGACCCAGAGTAACCCTGAGACTGAGAGAGAGAGAGAGAGAGAGAGACATAGAGACTGATATGATACACTGCCTTAACAAACACATTAAAATACTATTAGAATAATATCAGAGTACGGGTTAAATCACTGGACTTGGTTTACATTCTTGAAGACGTTTCACTTCTCATCCAAGAAGCTTCTTATCAGTTCTGGCTGAATGGTGGGGGAACCAAGGAATTTAACCTCTGTGGGGTCGTTAGTTGGAAAATAGAAACCACTCCTAGGTGTGACAACAGTAGTTACGGTTCGTTAGAGTCAGCTGATGCCTAGTGTCAATGACTGCCACATGGGTCGTTGGGCTTGTTGGAGTCAATTGATGTCAGGTGTGAATGACTGTCCAGTGAGGTCAAGTGTGGATGGTTGTTTAATCTCCTTGGCAGGGATGCCAGGACAGCAATTGTAGGTGGATGATAGGTGATGCCTTAGGCCTCCTCCTCTGTTGAGTAATGGCTTCTCTACTTTGGCATAGATGGCCTCTTTCACCCCTCTCTTTCTCCTCTTCTCCTCTTTCCCCTACCATTCAGCCAGAACTGATAAGAAGCTTTTTGGATACTGATTTAACCCTTACTCGGATACCATGACTTGGATGACTGAGAACTTTTACAAACCTATTAGAATAATATTTTTAAAAAATGTACATGTATAATGATGGACTTTGTGTACTACTGTACCATTTAATAACTGTGAAATGTTATCGTCCATAACACAGTAATTAGAACCTGACCAATACTGGCTGATTTTATTAGGATTATTTAGTTTATCACAGATATATAGGTATGATCTGTTGCTGAATAGTAGTAACCTGCTATTGCAGTAAACATACCTTTGTCCACCAGAGGGGACAAGTTCATTTTTGCTCAGCAACTATGTTGATCACAATTCTCTGATCACCAAATTGAAGGGTTCTTTATCAAAAAATATCTGTTTATGCTATATGTGACAAGTGTTGTCGCTGCCTATATGATGACAAAATAACTACCAGATTCAGCTATAGTGAGCGTGCCGTGTTACACTACCTTCACTATATGAGCCAGCAGTTTCTTGAGGAACTGGTCCTGCCCGTAGCACAGGAAGCTGTGTGTGTACAGAGAGTACTCCTGGCCATAAAGACGCAGCTTTATCATGTCGTGTTCGTCCTCTACTTCCTCCTGAGTCACAAATGTAATCTGGGTGGACGCCCCGCCGAAATCAAGCGCTCCCACCGTGGGCCTGCCGGGGCTGAACCAGCGCCCCACGAAACCATACTGCGGAGAAATAATAAGGGAAACAGAAGCAGAACATAATGGGCATTTTTTTTCCCCTGGTCATTATCTTCAGAACAGCTGTCCGTTTCACACACATGCTGATAACAAGCATCAGAGGGAATACTGATATATGATCATTAGTGTTGCACTATGTGTCATCAGTCACCCTCTGAATGAGCTTTAAAGAGACAAACACACCCAGTCAGATAACCTTTGCAACAATCAAAGCAGACCTATTATGCTTTTGAGATGTTTTCCCTTTCCTTTAATGTAGTCTTTTGTGCATGTAAAAGGTCTGCAAAGTTACAAAAGCTCAAAGTCCACACCAAAGGGAGTTATTCTCCCTATTATTCAGCCGGTATGAGAAAAATAAAGTGTTTTTTCAGCATTAAAGCATATAAACATGTTCTAGTAGAAACTCAAAATACAAGTATGCATCTGAAAATAAGCATAATAATAATAACTTGGATTTATATAGGGCCTTTCAAGAAACCCAAGGATGCTTAACATAGATGTAATAGACACAACAAACAGAACATAACAGTAGCTAGAGGCCATAGGCCTTGTTGAAGAGGTTTTAAGGAGTTGAAGCTGTCGAAAGATGGGGAGCTCCGTGGGGATAATAGGTCCTCTTTAAGTGCAAACATTTAAATATTTTAACTGACTGACTTGGTAAATGATTCTAATGCAAGCTGCTGTTTGACACTACTGTTGCTGTACATGATGTGATTTCTAAATGATTCATCACAGTTGATTTAGATACTGACAACAAAAACACACTTCATATAAGTTATGGTACCTTTATGAAGTTCTCTAAGAGATAGTTGACGGTGACCCATCCGTACGCGCCCTCATCTTGACCGCTCAGTATGGCTGCCCCCTGGTAGCTGAAAGGGTAGGACTGGATTTTGTGGCCCACTTCCTGCAGAATCTGAGCTGACAGCTCTGGGCTTGAGTTGCTGGTTGGGAGAAACAAGAGTCTTCTTTTACTAAATGTGTTACAGCTGCAGTTTTCACTCACTGTTTTACTGCCACAAGAAACTTCTGGCTTCCCTCCTGACATCTGACTCTATAAAGATTCAACTGACCTAAAGGGCTTACTCTTTTGAAGGTTTCATGGAGTGAAATCAATTACACATGTTTGTCAGTAGGACCAGATGCAGCAGCCTGACAACAACCAGCCGAACAGACTCCACAAAAGCCTTGAAGTGAACCCGTCCCAGACGGACAGCTTCTACACTTGCATCTTTTGATCTGTAAATAATTTCTAACTGTTGAATTGTTTAATCCAAATCCTCCTTTGCAGTCAACAATTCATATATGTATCATATGAAAAACTTTAAAACTGTCCCAGATTTTGTGCCCAACTCCTATGAATATATCTATCAGATAATTCAACAATGATTTCTCTGAGGAGCAGAGTAAGAAAAAGGCCTGAGAGCGTGATATCAACAGTTAAATTAGTTAATTCATGTACATTGTATGGTGTTACACACCAACATTTATGAGTGCAAATGGATGTTAAGTAGAGTTGGGTCTATTTCTGGCTTTGCCGGGCCGATCCGGTGTACAAGTTTAAACTCAAACAGAATTTGTCATTATGACATGTTTTGACAAATTAAAAAGTAGCTGACAACAGCAACCTGTGCCGACCCCGCGCTAAATCCAGCTTGTATCGCATTAGTAATAAGAAATATGACAATATGATTAACATTATATTATGTTTGTTTATTAGTGTCTGTCTCGATTCTGAGGAATTGCCAGGATATGACCAATACTGAGTTTTAATGACAAACTATCATTCATGCTTTAATTTCTTCACGGTTGGATTATTGCAATGGTCTTTTAATGGGTATAAATCAATCAAATCAAAAAAAATCAATAAATAGATTCCAAAAGTGTGCAAAATGCAGCAGTGAGACGTCCAACAAAAGTCAAGAAAAGAGAACACATACTCTGAGACGTTTGCTGTTCGGGCTCCTCGGCTGTAGAACAACCTGCCTAAGGAACTCCGGTTGCGACATCAGTATCTCCTTTTAAATCACGCTTAAAGACTTATCCATATCGAAAGGCTTTCCTATAATCTTTCAAAAGTTTTTCTTAACTATTGATTTGCACTGTGCGTTGTTCTCGATGTTAAGAATAGGTTGTAGTGTAGTCATTCATTGTTTTAGGTTTATCCCTCTTTCTCATTGATGGATTGGGATTATTGTTGTGTTTTATGTGTTTGTTATAAAGCACTTTGTAATGTGAGTTTTGAGAAGTGAGTAAACTTTATTATTTATATCATGTTACCTGGATGACGCCAATTGTGGGGTTTTATTTTACGTATTTTACTGCCTATTTGAACGTATTTGAACGAGGTAACTGCCAAAAAAAAATCAATTTACTTGTTTTTGTCAAAATTAAAGGAAATTATTGATGAATAAACCAGGTGTGTAATATAGTCCAATGCTTGCATTTCTCTGATTTCATGTGTTTTTTATGTATCGTCTTAAATCCTTAATGTTAATGTTTCTGTGTAAATTTAAGTATGTCTGGCTGAACACCCACGTGCCATTCTCCTTTTTTATCTTTTTTGTTTTTTTTACACCTCCAGGCTTCCCTTGGTAACCGTGATAACCCTGTGTTTAACGTCAACCGCTATGAATTGTGGGTAATTCCCTCAGGCAAAGTCTGCAGAAATGCGGAATGTTGAAGTGTCATGGAGGGCTCAAAATGTCTGTGAGAGAGCCCTCAGGGACTTGATGATTTGCGGTTTGACAGCGCCTCAAAGTCAGAGAGTCTGTGAGTGTGGACATTAGGATTGGGACAGAGTCTCAAAGAAAACTAAAACTGTGCCAATACGTTAACATTTTGGATTCGAAAACGACAAAAGAGGTGAGCCGAAAACCACAAACAAGGATACACGAAAACACTGCAGGAGTTGCTAAACTGTCATTCATGGGCTCTCTCAGCCTCGTTATGTTCCACTTGGGAGCGGTTGCTGAGTCAAGTGCGTCGCCTGTGGTAAAATACGGTGTACCCGTCCAGTCGGGTGTTGGAATAGTAGTTGGAAATTTCTTTTATGAGCCCAACCCCAAATTGTTTCGAGATAGATAGTAATAGGCAGGCTGTGTCTTGCCTCTCATTCACACTGCAGCTTTTGTGTAGCTTATGTGTGCACTGAGCTAATGATTTACATGTTCACCTCCGACTGAGTGATCGGGCTTCTGTTTTTGCTGCGTAATCGCATGAAGTCAGAGCCAACATGTGGGGATGTTGACCGTGTCTGAATGCTCTGTCAACACCTCTACTCTCAAAGCGCCATGTAGTCACACAGTCGTACTCGATAAAATCAATCAATAAAAGTTGGTAGAAAAATGTCTTGACAAGACAGCAAACCTCACACTAGTTCACTTTTGTTTACAGCAGCAGGGGTTCTCAGCGTTTTGTAACTTGAGGCCCACTTAAAACATTTCCGAGGACAACCATCCCAAATAAATAACAAGCTGGGCTATAAATATGTATTATGCCACTGTCAGGTGTAATGACCCACATAAATATTCAGCTCACCCTCACCCATCACTGTCTGCCATTATGAATCCAAAGAATTCAGGGTCACTGTTGCAGGGTTGTCTCTAAAATCACTTTTTCGTTTCAAAAACGGCACTGCATCCAAGACACATATATCTGTAAAGTGGAAACTCGTGGGTACCCATAGAACCATTGTCATTCACATATCTTGAGGTCAGAGGTCAAGGACCCCTTTGAAAAGGGTCATGACAGTTTTTCCTCGCCAAAATTTAGCTTAAATTTGGAGCGTTATTTAGCCTCTTTCACAACAAGCTAGTATGACATGGTTAGGACCAATGGATTCCTTTGTTTTTTTTAGTTTCATATGATACCAGCATCTTCACTCTATCTTTAAAAATGAGCCCGCTACAACCTCTGGAAGACAGAATAGCAGCTGCCGGATTTTGAAGAGGTTAACCTAACCATTTGGCAGTAGCTTCGTGGCCCACTAGGTGGGTCTCTGAGGCTCACCAGTGGTTGAGAATAGCTGGTTTACAGCATACCCCCTATTTGTAATTATTATGAAATAAATAAATATTCTACAGCGGTTAGCACTGACGCCTAACAGCAAGAGGGTTGCAGGTTCAAACCTTGACTTGGGGCCCTTCTGTGTGGAATTTGCATGTTCTCTCTGTGTTAGCGTGGGTTTTTTCCTGGTTCTCCGGTTTCCTCCCACAGTCCAAAGACATGCAGGTCAGGTTCATTGTTGACTGGTGTGAATGTGAGCTTGAATGGTTGTCTGTTTTTATGTGTCAGACCTGTGATAGTTAGGCGACCTGTCCAGACCTGAATAGGATCAGCGGTTACAGATAATGGATGGATGGATGGATGGATGGACTGTAGCACTGTTGAACAACTTCTAAAGGCGGGAAAATCAAGAGGCCCCAACTTACAGTGGTCTGTTAAGTTCATATGTGTTATATATGAGGACAGGCAATATATGTTTGTATTCCCTCATATAAATAAATAAAGAAAGGATGAGTGCCTACAGGGCTTAACGGACACAGGCTACCGACAGCTCTGGATGCAAAATATGTTATACAAGATAAGATATGCAAGTTCACTTAGTCAGAACATGTCGGTATAATTCCTGAGAGTCTGAATGTCTCTATATAACAGGTTTTGCATAAGGTGCATCATTATGTTTTGAAGAGCACTTTATTGTAGATGAACGTCGTGTTTCATTGTTATTACACTATATAAATGGATTAGCGTGGGACAGTCTTACATTCATAGAACTGCAATGGAGATTAAGTTTAGTCACATCGAAACAAAACCAAAATAAACGCAGACAGAGACAGTCTGGTCACACACACGCACACACAAACACTGTGACTCACTGCAGAAGCCTCATGCCAGCTGTGGCTCCCAGGTACACAGGTGTGAGCTGGTGTCTTTCTTTGGGGATGTCCTTCACGGCCTGGTTCAGACAGACCTCTAAGCTCTGCCCGGCTGCTCCTACCTGGCCCGCATAGCTGGAGATCCCGCCACCTGGGTGAGCGAGTGATTAACAAAAACATCTGATTACGTGATCGACGTGTAGAGTCTTGTTCTTGTGTTCTTGCTGTTGTGGAACACACCCGAATCATGATGCAAACCCAACACACCCACGACATTAGAGATTACCCAGTTACCTGGAAAATCAACTGCATGATGATCAACTCTGAGGAATCAACAGACGTCACTGTGAGGACAACAAATGCACTATACTACAGGTGACTAGGGTAAAAATTTAACTAATAGATATCACCATGAAACTTCCCCAATTGATTACTTACATTAAGACAATATTTTTTTGTATTACAAGTTTTCTGAAAATGTATGTTTAAATATGCAAACGAGGCATTATCTTATTAAATGTGTGCTAATTTGCATACACTTCCTGAACAGAAATCTGAATATTGGATAAAGCCAGGTTTAAAATTCTTGTTTCATTTTGTTGACATATTAGACTCAAGCATTTTTACAGAGGGGATTTTGGATATCTCTTTTCATCCCTTCATAAATCAGAAAATACTGTAAACAGCCATAAAAAAAAAACATTTTCGTCATGTTTTTTAGGAATAAAATGTTCTATAAATCAGGCTATGAAAGACATTCAACAGATAGGAATGAAACTGGAATATATCACCATGAAACTTCCCCAGTTGATCACACAAATATTTGTTTTGTATTACAAGTTTTCTGAATGTTTAAATATGCAAATGAGGCATTATCCGATGCTAACTTTTGATGAATTTAGGAGAAATCTACAAACTCAAATAGACAAAGTGTAGTAAAATAAACAACTAAATGTGTATTTTGGATGTTTTCTTTCCACTAATCTTAAAGAAGACATGTTATGGAAGCAAAATAGACCCAAATCTCGAAATTGACCCTTGCATGAAAAAACAATATTCTTTGCCTGGAGAGTCTCCCCTTAATTATTAATGTCTCAGGCAACGGTGAATCAGGAGTGAGTCAGAGTTGAGCTCTGTGCTTTACCACCCTGTCCTGCCAAAGGGTCTTTATTTTTCTTGGCTTGGATAAACAAATGTTTTTTATTCCAATTAGTCATGAACATGGTGTTTACACTCATGGCATGTGTCATAATTGTGGAAATGCCACAGTCAGAAGTGACCTTTGATCCTTAGATGGATGTCTGTCAAATTAAAAAAAGTGCATATATCTCTCTATCTCTCTCTCTCTCTCTCTATCTATCTATCTACCATCCATCCATCTATCTATCTATCTATCTATCTATCTATCTATCGATCTATCTGTCTATCTATCTATCTACCTGTCTATCTATCTATCTATCTATCTATCCATCTATCTATCTATCTATCTATCTATCTATCTGTCTATCTATCTACCATCCATCCATCTATCTATCTATCTATCTATCTATCTATCTATCTATCTATCTATCTATCTATCTGTCTATCTATCTATCTATCTGTCTATCTATCTATCTATCTATCTATCTATCTATCTGTCTATCTATCTGTCTGTCTGTCTATCTGTCTATCTATCTATCTCTCTATCTATCTGTCTATCTATCTATCTATCTATCTGTCTGTCTGTCTATCTGTCTATCTATCTATCTCTCTATCTATCTATCAATCTATCCATCTATATATCTGTCTATCCATCTATCTATCTATCTATCTATCTATCTATCTATCTATCCATCTATCCATCTATCTATTTTTATCTTTCCAAACCACTCCCACAGCTGTCATTCTCAGACATCCATCTAAGGATCAAAGTTCACTTCTGTCTGTGACATTTTCACAACTATGAAACATGACATGAGTGTAAACACCATGTTCATGACTAATTCGAAAAAAAAACAAACATTTATTTATCCAAGCCAAGAAACATAAAGACCCTTTGGCAGGACAGGGGTGGCAAAGCACAGAGCTCAACTCTGACTCACTCCTGATTCAGACAAAGATTTGCTTCACTTGCTGTGCTGTGATAATATCATGAATTCGCAGGAAACAGCCAGCATTATTTCACATCTCACCCACAGGTGAACATAACAAGAGGAGTGGAGGGGTCATATCGACTGCATATTCCTGGTATAGTTTCACTTTTAGAAGATTAAAGGTATATTCCACCAAAAAAAACTGTGTTTTGAATATTAAAAATTCACACTCTGAGGCTGAAAGGTTTGTAGCTAATGTGGGAAGGAAAGCAGCGATGGTAAAGATTCAAATATTTACAATTTGCAAGCATTCATTGGCCTCAACTCAAAATAGCTGTATGATTGCACAGTTGGTCATGTAAGGGTTAAAAATATAGCACTATAACAACTTACATCAGTTACCTTGAACAACAGGCTTTATTCATCCTAATTACGACTTGGATGTTGGATCTTGGACATGGGAATTATTTACAAGTTGGACACTTTAATTACTTTCACATGACTTGAATGTGGAATAACAGTAACAAAGGCTTCCAAGGGCGTAAAAAAAGTCTATACAAAAATTTCATACCACTCCCACAGCTTATTCTAGGGGCGGTTACCTGAGCCGGTTTTATAAAGGCTTTTATACCAGTTCTTTACCTGTGACGCTGACCTTCTTCTGTTGCCGCTGTGCACACAGGCCTACTGATAACCTAGCTTTGTCTTTACCCATTGTTGACGTATTGTCTTATTTTGATGACTTTCATATTCTGTTTACTGATCAGGAGGGAACTTCCTATTTGTTGCTGTCCATTGATGGGGGTTCTGAATTAATGTTGATGTGGCATATTGTGAAGGGAGGGAAGGGTCTCCAAAACGTCTGTAGAGTACCGGTGCCTAAAGTAATATTAAGGTGCTTCTGGCTGTTGTGAATATGTTGTAACTATTGTGAATCTGAGCTGACTATAGACGCTATCCTCTGAGAGAAGAAAGTAATATACAGTATATATGCAATATATATGCAAAACAAACATATGTTGTTCTTTGTTTTTTGTTGGAGAAAGTGCTAAAACCTACCTTTAACATGACATTCAGTGTGCTGGGTGACCACGCCCGTGCCATTTTGCTTGTCTGCTGGCCACTTGTATATATACGAAGCTGTGTGCGAAGATCCAGCATCCAAGACAATCCCATACTGCAGAGAGTAACAGGAAGAGAGAAGAAAAACATCAAAAGAGTGACGGCCTTGAAAAGGGGCGTCCAGTTAACCAGACACAGGAGCATGAAAGACATTTAGTGGAGTTTTGACATCTGGAAGGCATTTGGCTGCAGACGAGGTTAACTAGTGATGCTGCTCTTCAAAGGTAGACCTAGCGGTGTTATTTTACACGAGTACATATTTGTGTTGGACAGAAACTGATTGTGCTCCATTTTTACTCCATCTATAAACATTTGCTTTTATTTTTTATTGCACATCTCTTCCTCTGTGTGACAGGAAAGGTTTTCAAAAACAATGTTATTTCTATTTTATTTTTAATGCTATTCCAGTTCTCTTTCACTCTTTGGGTGTACAAGAACATGTAATCAAAAGCTAAAAGTCAAAGTTGACAAACTTTTTTGACTTAAAAATATTCATATTAACCTTATTGATGTTAGCTCGAAAGCAGGGAGCATATTGAAAATGTTTCTCCATGTGATGACAGCCTTTGCATCTTTGCTCTCTACATTTTCAATCATAATGACATTGCTGATTATGGTCTTGATGTACGACTTTGATGTTGTTTATACTGGATTTACAAATTTCAGTTTGTTCTGTTCAGTCTCCCACCATTTTTCTAAAGCTTTGTTAAACGCCGCTCCGATCTACTTCAATTTATCAAGACTTTTCTCAGTTTTTTTATTCTTTGTTCACCGTGGAGGCATGCGAGAAAAACAAAGTTTTCATCAAGAATTCAAGGTAACACGGGGTGAGTAATTGATATACAAATGGTCATTTGGGGGGTGAAGTTTTCCAACACAGTCTCTAGGCACTTTGTGAAATAGTCGCACAATTTAATCAATTCGATTTGTGTACATAGACACAAATTTCTTTTTTTTTGGTGACGCTTTTTTGTGCGTTTTCCTACAAATGTCCAGCAACATGTGATGCACATTTCCGTTCCAGTCTTTTCAAAATAAAACTACTTAGTTAGGTTTAGGAAAAGATCGACTTGGTTAGGCTTAGGCAACAAAACTACTTAGTTAGGTTTAGGATAATATCGCGGTTATATTAACTCCGGAAGTGCCGTAACTTAAATAGGGAACTTAAGTGACAGAAACTACTTAGTTAGGTTTAGGCAAAGATCGTGGTTTGGGTGAAAATAACTCCAGTGCCGTAACTTAAGTAGGGAAGTTACGTGACAAATAAATCAACTTTGACATCTGGTTTCATACGGGATACGAACACCTGTCTCCACCCATCCACTCCAGCCTCCTCTCTACGTGGCGTTGTTTAGCAGAAAATACTCCCTCAAATGCATTAGTCTACTCTACTCTCTGTGATGAAAAACCTGTTGCCCTGACAGTGCTTCCACTTCCACTGCCATGTGGAATATTAAGCAACTTTAATCTCTGCTTAAATGAAAGGAAACACTCTGAATGTGTAGAAATCCAGCCATGCGAGAAGGCATGTGACTGATGATCCCAAAAACAAGCGACCACACAGACACACAAACATAAATCCACGTGCAGCAATAGACGCACATACACATCATTCCATACTCATTTGCGAACACACAACTTCTCAAATCAGTAGAACAGGTGAACAGCATTGTCATGAGGAAGCAGTCCATGTTATCGCTCATAATATTTTTCTCATTATTGCTGTGCAGTGAGTTGTAAGGATTCGCTCCAACACTTGCCAAACACAGAGAGCAGAGAGCAGCTCTAATGATCTGTTTTGTCCTTTCGTTTGATCCACACTATGGGAACTGTGGGCACCTCTCCCTGCAAAATGTAAGGAAACCTCTTTTGTGTCCTCTTTTGTGGCCGGCCGACCACAATGATACTGAATGAAAGGGCGGCTACATTATACTTACTAAGAAAGGAACCATGGGATATTTAGCTGCTAACACAAAAACGAGGGAGTAGAAGGAACAAAAGCTGGAGCTGACATTATGTGCAGCAGTCCTGCTCTGAATGTCAAAGCCATTAAAACCTTCATTTCCATTCTGAATGTAAAAGGCAGTCTCTGAAATCAGCAGGTCGCTCCACAGGTAAATATTATTTATTTCATAACAATGAGGCAGCAGTTTCTCAGTGTTTCAGCCATGAGGTTATCTGTGGTAACAGTCTGGTGAAAGGCAACACACTGTCCTCAGCTGATCTTCGGCAGGAGCGGGGTGAGTGATAGCTAAAGCTGTGGCCAGGAACCAAACACACAGATTAAGAGAAGGCCAGATATCCTCTGCCAAGTCCAAACGCCCTATCTTGCAATGTTAATGAAAGTGGAAAATAATTTGTGTATCCACCCCACGCTTCACATATGCTGCAAAAATGTAAACCTGCAGTTGGCAGAATATTTTTGGTATCATTGGACAAATATTCCATAATAACCTTTCAGCATGTTGTAATTCAAGTGTTCTGAGAGATAACTAGACTTCTGCACCTCCTCATGGCTCTGTTTTCAGGCTTTAAAAAATCTAGCCCGTGACGGGAGGACACCAGAGGACACAGAGGAACATGTTTTTTTCCAGATTACCTGTCCCGTTTTATAAAAGTAACTTTTTTTAATCATATTTGCTCCAACCTGTCTACTCCAGCATTAATGGGTTCTTTCTTTTGACCCTTCCACCAAGTTTCACGAAAATCGGGCAGCCGAAAACATAACCTTCTTGGCGGTGGTAATAAACTACAGAAACAGAAGAAGACATGACAGCATTTTCAAGGATGGTTATGCAAAGTGCATTTCACATTTCATTTCATAGAGTTTCTTTGGAGTTGCCTACATAATATTTTTCAATTTTGTGTCTGAATTTCAGATTTAATTTTGGCATCCAGTAGGCACTGATTTGGTGATTTGCAGGTAATAAAAAAAGTCAAACTGATGAGGTTAAAACTAGACCAAAAATTGGTTTATGATATTGTCAATGAAATCGCTATATTTCCATATGAATGAGGCTACTTACATGTTAATATATACTATAGAAATGCTGTTAGAACAATAATCATGTGTAGCCTGGAGATCTTTATCTCTTTTCATCCAAATTTTACAGGTCTTTTGACCTGCAAATCATCAAATCAGTGCTTCCAAGGCAGGTATTTCGGTTCGTATTAAAATGTTTCATACACTGTAACATACCCCAGGAGGTGTCATGGAGAATAAAACTTAATTAGTGTGCACGATTTAGTGATTCATGCTCTTGGTTTAATGTTATTTGACGGCAAACGCCTCTGGCGTTACACATTCAGTCAGCTGGAAGTTTGAAAAAGATGACGACAAAGACATTAATGAGGCGCTCCAGAACCCTGAAGCCGGGTTTTTATGGACAAGATGACACCTGCAGTATCATCAAATTTTTAGTCTAAGATCTAAATAAAACTGTATTAAATCGCAGCGATCCATAGTGAGAGTGTGAAGTGAAAATAAAGGACAAATTGGCATAAAGGTGACAAAGTATAGCCTGCTAAATCAAGCCCGGTCTCACCAAATGGCATATGACTGATTTGGTAGTTTGTAAGTCATTTTGCGTGCAATAACAACACCTTTGTTGTTTTTGGCGTGTCATTTGTACGTCTGCACTGACTGCAAGGTAAACACATCCATGTAAATATATTACATTACAGTGATGTAGAATAAAAAGTGAGAAAGACTGCTGATGGTGGATTGGTTTCGATTCCGTAGGCTACTTGTGTTACTTATTTCACTTTGTTCACGTAGTTATTTTTAAGCCTAACCATGATGTTTTTCCTAAACCTAACTAAGTGGTGTTGTTACCTAAACCTAACTGCGGATGTTACCATAGTCTTGTTGTCTAAACAAAACCGCCACCATTTCACGATAACAGTGTGGCATTAAATGCGTTATCATGACACGCAGAATGTCCTTAAAATATCGTGCTATTTAAACGCCTTCCTATGAGATGGGGTAGACGAAATCAGACCAGGAATTATTAAATGGAGAGTACAAATTATTAAACAATGACAACGGGCTCTCTAACAATTCACACATACAGTATAGGAGGAGTTTAAGAAAATTTCGAAAAAATCGAATATTGCGATATTATGTTTTGGGATACTTTATCGATTCTCAAAAACAAAGTATCAGTTTTTATTTAATAGTTTACATACAAAGATGAACTTAGTCAACACTTTATTTCATTTGCAAAGAGATGCGCCCTCTCAGTGACAGAGACTGTGATAAATGCAAATGCAGATCCCACTGGTCTGAGTGCATAAAAAAGTGAACTTTTTTTGCATATGCATATAGTGGGGTGTTCTTTATTACAACGGAGTATTAGGGCCACATTTAGGAAAAAAAAACTGAGATAAAGTCAAAGTTTACAAGAAAAAAAGTTGTGATATTATGAGAATAAAGTCAAAAATATTATAAAGTAGTAATGTTATAAGTGTTATTTTAGAGGGGAAATAGAGCAGCGTGCCGCCTGTGTGAAAATGATTAACGTGGAGCATCTTGTGAAGTTATACTTTAGTAAAGGTTTCATAAATAAGGAAATACTTAATCTTTTGGCACATTAGCACCACATTATCATAAGTATCAGGACCTTGAAAAGAATGCGCAAGAAACTGCATTTATTCCACAAATTGCCTCTTTTGTGGAGGAGGAAATTACTTTTTTTGACTTAAAGTTATGACTTTATTCTCGTAATATTAAGACTTTTTTCTAGTAAAGTTATAACTTTATTCTCGTAATATTAAGACTTTTTTTTTAGTAATATTACGACTTTATTCTTGTAATATTAAGGCTTTTTTTCTCGTAAAGTTATGACTTTATTCTTGTAATATTAAGAGTTTTTTCTCAGCAAAATTATGACTTTACTTATTAAATTATTACTTTTTTCTCATAATATTATGACCTTATTCTTGAAATCTTAGATTTTTTCTCTCTCAATGTAGCCCTAATACTCTGTCGTACTTTAAACTATGACTGTTTTCCTAAAATTAGTTTTAAAAAATCGCACTATATCACAATATATTGAATTGTAACCCCTGTATCATGATATCATATCGCCAGATTCTTGCCAATACACAACCCTAACATATTGCCACAAAATATTCAATTTGGCTTTGGTATTTGATTTAATATTGTTACACCTGGACTTCCATACATTTAAGGTTCAACAGCTGAGCAGAGAATATAAAAACAAAAATGATGCAATTGTGAACTTAACAAAAAAAAACAAATAGATTTAATGGCACAGAATTTTTAAGTGCCACAGATTGTTTTTTGTTTACAATACCACAATATTTCCCTTCCCATGTCTGCACCCTGCAGCACTCTACAGCTTTGGTTACTCTAGATGTTGCTGACAAACAGATCCAAAAATATACCCAACGGAACCGACCTTACCATGAACCCCGGTGCTTCCAGGACATCTTCGGTGGGAATCGTCAGTAGCAGGATCGCAACAAGTCCGAACACCAGCAGCAAGATGGGCACGACGTGGTGAGCTGAGCGCTGAGCCATGAAGCCAGAGAGACGCAGCAAAGTCTGTGCACTGCCTGCATGGAAATATGAGACTTAAGAGTGGTTGAAGTGGCTGATGGCATTAAAAACACAGCCCGCCTATGTTGCATTCACGCTTCACCTGATGCCTGCCTCCTGTTTTACATTTCACTTGACATAGCAAAGTATGACCTCGATTTATGTTCTTCCTGAGTGCAGCCAAGTCCTCCTCCATGCGCCTGAAACTCCTCTTTTAGTGAATGAATTCACAGCTCCAAGGCTACTGGTGCCATGGAGGGAAAAATGTTTTTATTCACACTCAGTGGTTACTCAACCGTCTGGAGCTATAGTATCTCAGCCTAATCACTTCCTTGTTTATCCCACACTGTTAAGAATTTCCCAGTAAAATAACAGTAAAGAACTGGCAGCAGGGTTGCCTTTATGTTACTGTAAAATTAACATTATTATACTGTTGAAGAAATTTACAGCTTTGTACTGTTAATGAAAAATACAGTTTGAACTCCTTTTTTAAAAAAATAATTTCACAGTATTTTACAGTTAATTTACTGTTGTTTAACAGTCAATTATTGTTTAAAAATATAGCTGTTTTTCACTTTTTTTATTTTTTTACATTAACTTACTGATTTGTTTTAATGCACTATTTAGGTTGTATTTTTTTTTTTTTACATACATTTTAATAAACATTATTTTTCACCTTTATTTTACATTATCTTACTGATTTGTTTTAATTTTGTATTATTTTTTTACATACATTTTAATAAAAATTATTTTTTCACCTTTATTTTACATTATCTTACTGATTTGTTTTAATGCACGTTTTAGGTTGTATTTTTTTTTTTACATACATTTTAATAAACATTATTTTTTCACCTTTATTTTACATTATCTTACTGATTTGTTTTAATGCACATTTTAGGTTGTATTTTTTTTTACATACATTTTAATAAACATTATTTTTTTCACCTTTATTTTACATTATCTTACTGATTTGTTTTCATTTTTCACTATTTAGGTTGTATTTTTTACATACATTTTAATAAACATTATTTTTTTGCCTAGATGAATAGACTTAGCAGGTTACAGACATAGGAATAGTCACACTAAATACAATTAAAGGTACTTGTTAGTGGAAAAAGGCTATAATAGACTTGTTGACACTTTTCCCAAAATGTCTGTCTCCAGCTGGCTACAAGCACAGAATGCAAACCATAACAACATGTGAGTGAAGAACAATAAAGCTAATTCACTGATTTTCCAATCATGTACAATGTACAAGCCTCACATGTGCAGATCAGGTCCCAGAATTCAATACTTTAGTTGATCAGCAGTAAAGTGCTGTTTTTTAAGAATGCATTATAGTTCAGTTAAAAAACGGCCTATAAGCATAATTTAACAGGTTTTCTTTTGTATTTAAAGTAAAGCACTGTTTTTAGCAATAACAGGTTAATACTGTTGAAATCCTGCTGTAAATTAACAGCATTGTTTACAGTGCAGAGAGAATAAATCACATGATCCTTATAATCATTCAATCACTCATGGGGGGAGAAATAAAAGGAGGTGCCTCCATACAGGTCCAGATTGTAGGCTGTTGGACTTTGGAGCTGCAGAGCTGGCTGTTGTTTCAGTCCAGGATTTGCATGTGAATGGGTGCAGCTTTAAAACCTGACTTGCAAATTGCACCCTCATTTGAATGAGCTTAAAGCATGCAATAAAGTTTTCACTGGAGGCCTTGTACTTTTTTTTTAGTCTATTTTTTGCTGAAATCCTGCTCTGACAGTGTCTAAATTTAGCAGAATATATAATGAGGATATTTTGAAGGAGCTTCTGAATAATGAGCTCTTTATGATGTCACTCAGGGCCATCATTTTCATATTTGTATCCTTTTGCAATATGCAACATATCGTAAAAACAATCAGATATACTGTTGACTATAAGTACTAAGCGTATCTTCATGGGATACTTCAGATGTGTAAATGCCACACAGGTTTAAAATAGCTCAAGCTCTTTGATGTTATCATCACACAGCTGCCTCCCATCCAATGGCTGAACTTCAGGTGGTGATAGGTGATGGATTTGCCTGATTTCTGATCTCAACAGACATGTAAATGTTTGACATCTTTCCAATGTTGGCTTTAGTAAGTCTTTCAATGTCTAGTCCACATTAACCGCAGAGCAGAGAGGAGGATGAGAAGAGCAAAAAGCAAGTTAAGAAGAGAAGCTGTGACAAGTGAAATAATAATTTAAAAAAAGAGATTCTGTCATGAATCATTGCCACACGTTCATTAAATACATTACTAAATTGGTATGATTATGGGCCAGTGACAGTAGTTCTGCTGTGAGTATTTATTTAACATAAAAAATTATGAAATTATGATGAAAAATGATAACAACCATGCCCGTTGAACATTTTTAAGTAAGTAAGCTTGGAGGGAATTGGAGGGAAATGAGTGGGACAAACACACACACATGCAAAAAACGTTCTCCAACTATAGTAGTGGGATTACACTTCAATAAAATTGGGAGAATTACAGGAGATGGATTTTAAGAAGCATCAAAGCAGCAGAGACCAAAATATTCTGACTTGTAATCTCAAGTAATCTCCATATTTCCCATGATGCAACTCAATTACATTTTTCGTTAGAGCCTCCCTGCATAGCAAATCTACAAACCCAAGATTATATCATCAGGGTTATTCTCTCGGTCTTTAGAAACCTCGGCCTAATCATAAAAAGTGGACGTTACCCATTGGTTTGTGGACTGCTGATTTGAAGCCTCGAGTTTGGCTGTCGCCATCTTGGCTTTTTGCAACCAGAAGTGACACGAGAGGGTGGAGCTAAGTACAACTGAACGCTGAATAAGACATTTTGAGGTGACCAAAAAGGTTATAATTAACTTTCATTAACTGAAAACATACTGTGAAAGGGTTAAAGTTGTAAGACAAAAACGCGTACAGTTACCAGACTGGACAACGTCGTGGTAGTGATCTATCAATCACAAGGTAGCCACGCCCTAAAGCATCCCCTGCTTTATGGTCTATTTGACTCCAAATGGGACCATCATTTACTAAATGAACATCATGCTGTATTGAAGAAGACTTGAAACTAACGATTGAGACCATAAACTCATGTTTACAATGTTTACTGAGGTAATAAACCAAGTGAGAAGTAGGCTCATTTTCTCAAAGACTTCTATATAATCAGACTTCTTTTTGCAATCAGAGGAGTCGCCCCCTGCTGGCTGTTAGAAAGACACATTGGCTTCACTTCTCAGACCCAGAGGTAGCTCACTGGGCCGAACATGCCTTTTAGTGCTTGTTCTTGCATGTGAGCGTGCCCCATTGGCTAGCTCATGGCTGCCGCTCTGCACTGCGCTCATATGGCGCCGTCCAGACCGACGGTGTCATTGCCAAAGGGTAGCATCCACCCTGCGGTACCTCCCCACCCAATGAACACTGTTAGCTCTATTACTTGCACTGTTATTGCTGCAGCACCATTAGCTTCTAGCCGCTGGCTCAGCCGTCGCCATGTTGAGAGCCGTGTGGAGGCAATAGAAATGCTCTGAATTTCAAATTTAGCACCTTTAATGAAGGAAAAAACCTTTCTTCGCCCACACTCCATACTTGATGAACCAGTGACTCTACCAAGTCCCCACAGAATGAGCTACTGCCGCCCCGGAAGAGGGTTCAAACCAGTACTTATAATCCGGTTGTTATCCACAGGAACCAGTCAGCACTCCGAGTCACATTAATCTCTCTGACAGAGTGTGTCAAAGTGTCGGCTTTGATCAGGGCGGAAGGTTAACGGACCAGAACAAATGTCTCACCTGACAATATCCTGCGAACCGCCTCTGCTTCTACAAGGTATGTAATTAATTAACGATGACAGCCATGATTTAATTAATGATGACACTCATAATTTAATTAAAGATTATACTAACTGTGACAGTTACTGTGTCGTTATGTTCCCAGGATAACATTGGTACCATATCAACTATTGAAAGAGTCATATATTAGTAACCTTTATTGTTTAAAAGTTAATAAGCTCTTACTTTATGTTATTTTGCTGTTTAAAAAAAAACAGTTTTTAAATCAGCCTAAAGATATACCTGTCTGTCTATTTTAGATAAACAACCCGCAGCACCTCAGTTTGTCTGCAGATGCAACATGACATTTTCCGAGGTCAGGGCTTCAGGGTATTGATGGAACCAATAATAACCAGATGTCTCGATTAAAGGACCAGTGTGTATTATTTAGAGGGATATATTGGCACAAAAGGAATATAATATTAATAAGTATGTTTTCATTAATGTATAATTACCTGGAAATAAGAATTGTCGTGTTTTCGTTACATTAAAATGAGCCGTTCATATCTACATATGAAACACTGGCTCTAGATAGGGCTATTCATGTTTTTGCATCAGCCACTGTAGTTCTCCTACACACTTGACACACAGGAGAAGATTCAGTTGGTTGCAATCTGCAACCTCACCATTAGATGCCGCTAGATCCTAAAGACTGCACCTTTAACATGAATAAGATTTAACCACGTTAGCGGCACTGTGAGGCTGTACGTAAGCATAGCGGTGCTTTGAGCTAATCAGGATGCTAACATGCCCACAGTGACAATGATAAAGTATGCTGATGTTTAGCAGGAAATGTGTTTTCATTTAGCTTGTTAGCATGCTAACATGTGCTAATAAGCAGTAAACACTAAGTGCAGCTGAAACTTAATGGGAATATAACGGAATCAAATTAAATGAAATAGTGTAATGGATTTATTCTTTGCACAAAATATTAATTTCTACTTTAATAGGAAACATTGTTCTTCAACTGCATGTTCACCCTTTTTATTTTATGATGCATGTTTCTTGTACCTTTTTAAAGTATTTTTGTACCACCCGGGCACCAGACTCTCTAAAACAATCCAGAATCACACCCCTGAGGAACTATTAGCTAAAAATGTTTTATTATGGCTAACATGTTAGTAAAAATTTGCTTCCATACACATTCACCAGACACACAGTACCATAATCATCTCACTGGAGTCGTGTTTGTGTCCACTTAATGAATGTAAGTCTGTTGTTTTAGCTCTATTTGGTGTCCATCAACTCCTGAGGGAGATGTCTGGCTCTTAGTTGCTCACATGTTCACCACACCAGCCATTTGCTTTGGCTCTCTGCTGCTTCCTGCTGGGCAGGTCACAAACTCTTGAGTTGTCTGAGCTTATTTGCTAGAAATTGCTGCTTACAGTTTTGCATTAGGAGTCAACCATGCAGTGTAAAGGCAGATCAAGCCTTAAAGGGAGATTTGTAAAGTATTTAATATTCTTATCAACATGGGAGTGTGCAAATATGCTTGTTTTATGCAAATATATGTATATAGTTATTATTGGAAATCAATTAACAACACAAACCTTTACCCTTCCTACCTTTACCTTCACCCTTTACCGATAGAACCCAATTTAATTCACATGTCTTGAGGTCAGAGGTCAAGGGACCCCTTTGAAAATGGCCATGCTAGTTTTTTATCGCCAAAATTTAGCACGTTTGGAGCGTTATTTAGCCTCCTTCACGACAAGCTAGTATGACATGGTCCAATGGATTCCTTTAGTTTTGTGACTGTGAAGCCCTTTGGAGCTCTTAGAATAGTAGTTGTAAAGTACTGTATTACAAAAATGTTACTTACTCCATAATTTGTGTTGAAATGATGAGTCGAATAATCCATTAGTCAATCAGAAGAAAATTAATTGACAGCAATTTTGATTATCAATTAATAATCCAAATCAATTATCTGGCAAAAATGCCAAGTATTCTCAGGCTCCAGCTTCTCAGATGTGATGATTTCCTGTGTTTTTATCACTGTAAATTGAATGTCTTTTGGTTTTGGACTGTTGGTTCAGCTGATTAGACTGTTATCAGGTCATTAAATGGGTGTTATCAGTGGTTACAAGCCTCCTAGATGTGGGCCAGTAGGGCCCTGCTACACCCACTAGTAGGTTTTTATCATCGATTCACATGAGAAAGAAGGAATAAAAGACGACGACAGCGACCTCTAGGGACTGTAGTAATTATGACAGGAGCAAAAGTGGAAGTCAGGCGCTGTAGTATAGACAGTGTGATATGGGTGGACGTTGGGGGCGATGGATGGGACATAAAACACAGTACTTTCACCCAAGAGATCAGGGTTCAACATGTTGTCTTTGTGTTCACAAGCGTTAAGTTTCACTTTCATTTTTGAAACATAGTTATCTTAAGACAAAACACAATGTTTTGAGAACTTGTTGCTTTTAAGTCATAATAGGCCCCTACTGACCCACATCTATGATGCTTATAGCGAGCGATAACGCACATTTCATAGTCTGATAACAGTCAAATTGGTGGTGTGTTGGACAAAAAAGCTATTTGAGGATGTAACCTTGGGTGCTGGGAAATTGTTTCTCAGCATTTCCTGACATTTTATAGACTATACGATTAACTGATTAATAAAAAAACAAACTAATTAATTGATAGTGTGCGTAATTGTTAGTTGGACACCTAAAAAATAAAATCACAGGATTGGTTAGACTTGGCAATGCAAGTATATTTTATTTACAGTTGTATAAACAAGATGATTCAATGCAAGATCTTTACTCGAAAAGGTAAGAAAAACAAGTGATTCCTCCCTTAAGGGGTTTTGTTTTTGTGTGAGTGTGTTTGTGTGGGTGTGTGTGTGTGTGTGTGTGTGTGTGTGTGTGAGTGTAGATGTGGGTGTGTGTGTGCGTGTTGATGCATGCCTGTGTATCACAACTGTTGTTTGTGTGTGTTTGTGTGTAACTAGACATTCTCAGCTGCAGTCGTAATACAAGCAGTACAATCTCCTCAACCCTTTCCACACTGAACCAGACTCTATTTACAGCTTATTCAACTTCAGTGCTCCACATAGCTCGGCTGACTGTACACAGCAACAACACGCATCCAGAAACAAACTGAAGCACTGATAGTAACACGTATAAGCATGCATAGGCCGGAATGAGAACATGATCAGAAGCAAACTCTAGGTTCAAGTTTAGAAACCAAATTCTGTTTCAAAGTGTCATTAAAGACGCTGTAGATAATGCTCAGTAAAATGAAAAAAAAAAAGAAGAGATTTACGAAAGTGGAGAAGTTAATATGGCTGACTGATGTTATAGTGGTTCTGTTCTAGTTTCTTAAATCCATATCTTTATTTTACAGTTTAGGAGACGCCTCAGCATAAAGTGCTATGCAGTGCCAGAGACCAGACACGGTGTGATAGTCTTTTCAACAAACAGCAGTGGTTTCTCAGCTCCAGAAAATGGGAAACGGCCTGTTTTTGCAGCTAACCAAGACTGCGCTTTCAATTCACTCGGGTCTCCTTCGTGCAAAAGCTCTCCAGCGCTGTGGCGGGGAGGAAGTTTTGCGCGAAAGACCCGAATGCTGGTTGGGTGAAAAACCTGGCCCTTTGATGCAACCCCGTGTAGACTGGAAATGAGAAAGACTGCTGCAGGAGAGAGGAAGAGAAGAGGGCGTCCCCAAAAGCAACATGGCTCACGGATGAGTGTCTTTGGACGTAACAAACACCAGCCTCACTTAACTGTTTCATCAGACTGCAAATGAACCTGGGATTTCATATATTCACCTGCTTATCTCTTGCTTTAAATAGAAGTAAAGCTTAACAGATTTACTTTAAGAAACTGAGTTCTTACTAAAAATAAAAAAAACATGCTTTTGGCAGATTAGTACAAAATTAAAGGGGAAAATGCAATTTAAACTACTACAGAATCTGGTATATAGCCTTCAAAAGAATATCAGCTTCATCATTCAGATACATAAAGCTCTTATACAAGCACACACATGCTTCCATCATCTTCACTGGTAGACAAGATTAGTCATCATTAGTGCCATTATTGGTGCTTCTCAATGAAAGAAACATCTTCTAAAAACCTTTTAAAGTGTAGATAAAAACAGGTGGTTCCCATTAAAAAATACTTGATATCCACTGAAGCTTACAGTACGTCTTGTATTGCGGTATATGTTAAGAAAAACTAGATATTATTATGGTATCTCCTAATTGGAAGTGATATGTTTAGTACAGTGCTTGCACCAAAACTGGTTTATCCATAAACTTAACTAAACTAAACCTGGCTTGCTAAACTTATACAGCTGGTAAAGAGTTTTTAAAGTAGTTAACATCAACACATTAAGTAAATTTCTGTGAGTAAAATGACTAAAACAAGGTTAAATAAGTTTGCTAATAATATACAGAAGGAAAAGGTTGTATATGTGAGTCAGATGGGTTCTTCTGTGCATGCTCAGGGACCCTACAAACATCTAACGCCAGGTAATCCTGACTTTGAAAAAAATGTGCAAGTTCAGTGCTTTCAGACACTCCTTCTGCAAAGCAGTTTCCTCAAAAAGCTCCGTCGACAGTCGGTGAAATGAAAGCTTCGGCTTCGACGGCGAAGTGAGCGAGGAGATGGGTTCTCCGTCACCTCTCCCCCTCCACTTCCTCCTCTCCTTTTATTCCCCCTCGTCTCGTTTCCTCTCTCCTCCGGGAGTGGACCTCGGTGCCTCCCTCTCTCTCTACACCACAGTACTGACAGACGGGTCAGACAAGTTTAGTTGGCCCGTGATGTCAGTGGGTGGGTACTGCTGCAGAGATGAAGAGAAATGGGGGGGGGGGGAAGGAGGAAGGGAGACAGTCATTTCTGGACAAAAGCATGGTATACTTAATCTAAACATTCATGTCTTATCCTAAGAACACCTGTGCTTCATTTCTGCAGAAA
This sequence comes from Sebastiscus albofasciatus, assembly GCA_916701655.1. Taxonomy (NCBI): domain Eukaryota; kingdom Metazoa; phylum Chordata; class Actinopteri; order Perciformes; family Sebastidae; genus Sebastiscus; species Sebastiscus albofasciatus. Next base: position 139,336 of record CAKAOI010031937.1, on the reverse strand, counting down.
TGTAGAAGCAGAAGGGTTCTCTAACCCCTCTCAGGCAAACCGTGGTTTAGCAGTTTTTGTTGAATCTCTGGATTGTTGTAAAGCAGTTTGGTTGTGCCTGAGGTGGGCTAGTTGGGAGCAGACGTAAGGTCCTGAGTCTAGAGACAACAGCACATTTGAATCAGGCATCGTTTATTTCTTAGCCTTACAATGTTGGGGATAATTTCCTGCCATGGGTAGGGGAGACCAGGGATGGTTGTAACACTGTCAGTTTGACCAATCAGAAAAGAGCTGTGTGCTGCGACATCATCAGTATCGTACACTCCCATTAGCTTTTCGAGCTCACAGGAGAAGCGCCATGTCTCTGTGAGCAACATTATGGATTTCAACACCAAAAAACTGATTTTCAGGTAAGAAAGTAAATGTTATTTATCAAGATTAATTTTGTCCTAGTGGTCATTGTTTTGCAGATACAATAGCTTGGCTTACGTAACTTAAAGAAGCAGTGTCTCTAGTTTGATTTAATGCTTTGCATCCATGCTAACTTCAAACCTACATGCTAAAACAGTAATAGCTGCTTTGGGTGGGGATAGTTGTAAGAGTTCATTAAAAATTCAGTCAATAACAAACACGTGACAAAACGTCACTAACCTAACTTACAAAACCAAACACCAGTCAACAACGGTCTTGAACACGGGTCTTCTGGTTAAAAGTCCTGTGTTTGTTGGACCCATCCACCCACCATAAGTGATCTTTCTTGCTTTTTATACTACGTCACAAACTCTTGCCGTAGCATTTATACTCGGATACTTTTACATTGCAGCCAGTACAGGATACATGGCGTACAAATGACATGCGGAGATATAGAAAGGCGTACTTATTATTGTGGCATTTATATGTCTTATCGTGTGAACGGGCTGGATCGTGTAGTAGACGTCCAAGTGAGTTTTATTTGTAGCAGACAAATATGGGTACCGTGCATCAAAGTTTGAGAGATCCAGCACCAACAACCACTGAGTCACTGATGCTGAACAAAAGGTGTGACCATCATCCCCGGTCTCCCCTAAAACAGACAGCTCATTTATCTCCCAAGTCATTTGTACGCATGCAGACAGGCGGTTTTGCTAATTTTAGCATCTCCAGGAGGAGGAGGAGGAGAAGGAGATGGATTTTAGGCCGATTTCAAAGTGCTGCTGTGCCGGACTCTTACGTCCAGTCCCTGCTTCACTGTGCTTCTCTTAAAGCAGAGTGCGTTGAATTATAGGCGTCTACAGTGCTGAGAGGGGAAAACAAGATCCCGATTCCATGCAGGTGCTTAGTTTCTATGGCAACGGTGATTTTGCCTTGGGGGTCTTTTGAGAGTGTGTGTGCGGTCTGACAGCAGTAAGCCATATTTTTGCAATGCTGAGTCTGCTACCGAGCAAAAAAATATAGAAACCTGATGTAACAATAACTCGTTGAACATTGTGAATGTAGTCGCTTGCATCGTAAATAGAGCTCGTACGTAGCATGCTGTTTTTGTGTTTTGGACCACAGTGAGATTGGGTGGAGTAATAAACTCGTCAACGTAATGTGTGATTTCCAACATGCCAATCATAATCCTGCCTCACAGCACTTTGTTGGAAAAACCTGTTTCATCACATCCAACGTGCGAGAGAACATCTTTTGTTTTGTGCATTTAACAAATGAAGATTGTACATTGCGGAACCAAAACACTGAAGAGTCTTGCCTCAGTGTACCCATCTCAATTTTTTTTTTTTGTCTTTCTCAATTAAGCAAGATCTTAGGCCTCTCATTTTAAGCCGATAGAGCCAATACATTCAAGCATATGAGCTTCAGAAGCTGTTATGATGCAACTAACATGCTGACAGATGTGGCGACATCCAGACTGAGTGGTAAAAATGTCAAATTTGTCTGGATAAACGGGAGTCAGAGTGGATGTCCCTCATCTCCTTGACCCACGAGTTGCATCATCATATGGCTTACAGCCCCCGTTTTTGGGTCTCCTCATGTCTTGTACCTTGAGGGCCATTGCTAACATCGTGCCCTACTGGGGGGTCAAGTGGACCAGCAAAAGAGACACCTCACTGACATCACAACCACAGTTAATGGTTATAAAGCTATTAAATACATCTATGGTGATTCTTCTTATCTACAAAGATGTGCTACTGTTACTACAGCTATGACAGTTAGAGTCGTCGGCATGCTTGCAGAGGGAGAGAGGAGCAGTGTGGCATGTGGGTGAGGGACACTGACACTCAAGTCCATTGATATCCATTAATATAAAATAAGAACATTTATATAAAATCAAAAATAATGGTCAAAGACTGGGGATGGGTATTCTTCCATTTGCATTACACTAAATCCTGGTTTATTTGTCCACTTTGAGCCTTTTTGTTTTCCAGCTATGGGGCATCCGAACCCCTCACACAGACATATTAACAATGGCGATCCAACTCTTCTTCTCTTCAAACGAGACCGATTCTATTGAGAAAACCTCCAGGGGAGAGTAAAGGTGGTTTGGTTCAATGCAGAAACATCCATAATAATAATAATAATAATAATAAAAAAAAGACAGTTAACACAAGAGAAAGAGAGAAAGACATGGAGATCAAATAAAAACACACAATAAAGTTGTTTTACTTTGTGACCCGTTAGCTTAGCTGCTAGGCTACATCTCCCCTGGGAAACACAGTCAAAACACAAATGTTGGTACAGAAGCCTTTCCGGGAAAGGTGTCTGTGCTATCTCCAGAGATTAACGCTGTTTTGTTTTTTTCTCTCATGCCAGATTTGGTCAGCGACCAGCTATGTGTGGCGGAGCAGCTGGGCACAAATGACTGCGGGTCACTGGTTTGTCAGAGCGCTCCACGCTTGTGGAGCACAATCTCCCAACCGCGAACGAGCAGGGCTTTTCAACTGAACTGTGAAGGAGTGGAGGAAACCTGACACTCTCATTGTGCTGCAACAAAGGAGTCAAGCAAAGATATAGAGGTGGTGATTTAGAAAGAAAAATTTGCTTGTGTTTGTAACACAGTGAGAGTCTAAGGCTTCACAGAGCTTGTAGTTCGGAAAAACACAATAATTAAAAAGGAGACCGTCATCACCACCTGGAAATACACCCTGAAAGAGGCATGCACAGTTCGGACCACAAGGACACTGGAAAATAAACAAGAATTATGACAAAGAAAATATGACAAAGCAAAAAGTAAATTGATTAATAGAAATCCATGAGTGTAATCCTGAAAATAGACATAAATAAGATAACACATTAGTTTTCTTCCCAGGAGGACCGGCCGTCGCGACTACCTTGGAAATGGATTTTGGAAAAATAAATGACAAAACACCAGCGCATGCTTTTCAAACCAAAAGCAAACCAACAGCGGCTGAAACCCAAACGGAGGAAGTGCGGGTGGTGCAAAGAAACGATGGATATACAAAAGGATCAAGCGGTCAAAATGGACAGGACACGAACACAAATATAGATCTTGGATACGCTTCAGTACAGTACACACACCACAACGCCACCAAAAACAGGACACAATCGCCAGAATCCACGTCCAAACCAGAGGCGGGGAGGAAGAGCAGCCCAAGACAAAACACCACTGGCAGACTGCTTGCTTTTGTCGCCCCCCTTCCTCCAGAAGAACACGCCGCTAATCCCATCAAAACCCCCAAAATATCCTGGACACGCCTGAATTCAGAGCCCAGCTCCTGGCCTGGCCTGACCTGAGTTCCTGCACTGATGCCCTCCGGCCTGTAGAGGACCTACAGATGCTAAATGGTGATGGCTGATCGATGGTGGACGGACAGACACGTGGCGGAGGCCGCGGAGCCGTGTGGAAATGAGTGGGTGGAACATGGGACTCCCTCGCGGTCCGATATGGAGATGTAGGCAGAGAGGACAGAGGAGGAGAAAGGAGAGACAGGAGACGAGGAGGAGGAGTACGAGGAGGAGAGGAAAGAGAGGGGAGAATAAACAAAGGGGAAGATGTTGCTTCTTCATCTCCTTACCGTGTCTTTGGAGGACCTACGTCTCTTGATGCTGGAGGCCAGGGTGGTACTGATGGACCTAAAAGAGGCTTTCTTTTTGGGGTCGGGCTCTGCTCTACCACTTTTCCTATCCTAAAATGAATATATGTAGAAACATTATTCATGTCCTCTGGCTGGGGTGATAACCGTGGTCTCAGTCTCACCCGTTCTCTCTTCCCACCACCACCACCACCCACCACCCCAGTAAATTACCTTATCTTATATCGTCTAATTAGAGGGAGGGTCCTTGTGAGAAAGACTACAGCATTTGGAAATGTAAAAATGCGCAAAGAGGGAGAAAGAAAGGAATAAAGCCTGTTAGATGTGAGAGTGGAAGTAGTCTGTTCAGTCTGATATGAGGGCATTTCGTCTACATTCTTATGCGACAATATCACACTGGGACTGCACAAGATGGCACGGTAGTCCTCTAGAAATGTGCTGGCACATTCACTCGGCCCCTAGAAATGCATTGGAATGAGTGATGACTAGTAAAGATGTCAGTGGGTGTGATACCTATGTTACACTGCTAAATATTCTTCCTGTATGCTGCACAGTTGCAACTTCCTCATCTCAACACAAAAGCAATCTTAACTTTAAAATGGATCAACTAATGAAATATGATTTTACAACATATCTACTCCGAATCTACAAAACTATGGAAAACATTAAGAAATGCAGTCCTGTCGAAAAAAAAAAAGAAATAGTAAAGTAAAGAAAGAAGCCGTTTTAACCATATCCTTACAAGATGGCGAGACAATTTGGTGCCCTCCCTCCCTCGTACCATCAGAGTGCTCTCAGCACAATAACTGGGTGTTTGTGTGCAAAGAAAAAATAAAATTAAAACTCATATTAAGGTATTCTTACATCCTGAGTCTCTAGAGAGGAAGAGGGCTGCATAGGGGGAGAAAAGGAAAATAAAATAAATTTCCATCCACTTAAAGTTATTACTTTAAAGAAGATCCTTAAGCAGAAGCCAAGGGAACTAAAAAGGGCGGATATTAAAATAACAAACAAAAAAAAGACTAGCAAAGCAAACATCCACATCCAAAGCCAGGCAGGTATAAAAAAGTAGAGAAGCTACAGTATCGGAGGCCACTAAAATGCATATCAAAGAGGGGAAAACAACAGCGACAAAAGTCAGTAATTTAAGCCCATTTAAAGTCATTATACCTTAAAGTGGTATAATGGAAATTCACCCCACACACAAGGGAATGGGATGGAGAATGAGAAAAAGTGCATAAGAAAAGAAGGTTTGTAAAGGAATGATCGCCTGCTAGCTGCAAAGCATAATCTAAGTTAAAGTGTAAGAAACAAAAGATTTGCAATGCTGAGTGCTTCATTTCATTTTCATGATGAACTGCTAAAGGAGGCTATATCTAAAAATAAGAAAGCGCTCTGAGATGGATGTTTTTAAAGTATAAATGGAGGTGAGTAGTTGCAGGGAGGGAGGCCCTTTAGCCGGGCGGGGCAGTGTGGTGTGAATTTCAACATGCCAAAACGTTTTATGGATGGAGAGAGAGGGATAAAAGAGGGGAAAACATAGAATAAGTATAAGTAAACACAAAACAAATAGCATGACAAATCAATCCTGGCCAGCACTGGCCCCCCGCAGTACGTCCATTTTCATCAGGTCACATGACTAGGCACTTTTTTGGGCACCCATCACCCCGCCAACCAGCACTTTTTTTCTCTCTCAACCCCCTAATGACATGATATCAGGTGGCGAGCAGGCGTTAGCTGGCGTGGAGGATAGATGAGAGCTGGCAGAGGAGTGACTGGTGCACGACATCACTCGATTTCAAATAAAATGCTTTTTTTCCTGTTGGAAGATGACATCTCATGTTAGTAAATGGAGGAAGTCAGCGTGTGTAACAAGTGCCTCTAACTATAAGCGTCTTGGTTCAGGAAAAATCACCGCCTAAAGTGGCGTCACTTCTCTTCATATAATCTTTACACGTGTGAGGCTGCAGGAGTGCAGTGTGGCCGCTCTGAGCCCTGATGAGGTGCTGCGTGTGCACAGTCCCAACCATGCGCTGCATGCTGGACCGTCAGATCAGATGAAGCGTGGCATGGGACATGAGTGTACAGCCGCCGCCTGTTTCTTGTCGGAAACAGAGGCGAGCCGCTGCAGTGCGTCATCATAACACACCATAATCATCATCGTCATCATCATCATCACCGTCATCATCATCATCACGCAACAGGGTTGCTGACACTCTGTTTTCATCCCAAACTGACACCAGTTTCAGTCTTGTTCACACTGTGCACTTCTGAGTAACATCTGTTTGAGAAGGGAAAGCTGAAAGCCAGACGTGTGTAGCCTCTCAGTGATGTAGTGGTCAACGAAATGTTCATTCAAATCAGCAACATAAAGTTGAACATAATGCGACAAAAATCTGTATGATGTAAATTCATAGAACACATTATAGTTAGTTGCATTAAGACCAAGCTGCAAAACAATACATGAAAATATGAAACCTATATAGTTCATATCAGAGTCTGACCGATATTATTGGCTACAGTATTTACAGATATATTGGCATCAATGTTGAGAGGTAGCCTATGCAAAAATAAATTATACATAAAAATATACATGCCTTTTTATTGTAAATTTCCAATATATGTATTAAAATTTCTTTTAAAGGTGCTAAATGTGAGATTGGGAGCATTGCTATTGCCTCTGCACGGCTCTCAACATGGCGACAGCTGAGCCGGTGGATCGCAGCTCACGGTGCACAAAATTGACACATTATATCCTTTTAAGTTTTATAAGGCGAACTTGTTAGCAAACAGTTGCCTAATTACATGTACAACAGATACAGAGCAACATTAGCATTCATGTGGAGTTGCGTTTCTGGCCACCTGGCGATCGTAAGCTCAATAGTCACTCCTCTTTTAGCTCTGTTTTCGTCTCTTTAGCTGCTAAATGCACCGCTGTGTTCACTGTTCATCGTATGTTAAGTTTGCATGGTTGCCCAGTACATCCATTACATACATCCATTATACTTTGTATAATCTAAATTATAAATTTAGATCATACAGATTTAAATCAACCTTAAAAAGGCTAAATTCTCTCACTAAAATATAAATACGCGCTAATTTGAGATTAAAGGGGAACTGCGGGCATTTTCATTTCATTAATTTTATTCCTATGGCCTAAGACAGTCGAAAAAATATTAATAAACATGAACAATTCTCTCCTTAATCCAAAAACTATAGTGCTGAAACTTTCCAAGGCCATGAAAATAACATATTGAAATTCTTAATTTAGATTGTGTTCCCCTTTAAGTAGGTCTACCCCCACTACATCTCTGTGGCTACAGCTCCTTAAAGAACATCTTAGCCATGCAATTCTTAACAATGCATGCACCTTTATTTGTTTGTAAAGCATTGTGGGAGCAACGGTTGGTGGTGTGGTAGTTAATGAACTCCTATTTTGAGGGGTTTTGAGCCTTAACAGCATGTAGAGGATGAGGGATGTAGTACATGAACAGATTTAGGTTAGTCAGAAGTGCACGTTCGCTCAGGTTATGTTTAACGGCATGTGGGTGCACAGTACTGCACCGTGCTTTACATATTACAGCAACCTGAGGCCGTACAAGCACATAATTGCAAACACAAGCACAAGCAGTCAACATGATGTCAACAATGGGACTGCAGGTTCCAGTGCTTGCTGTACTGAGGAAGGAGGAGGCCACATTAAACTATGATCTTGAAGATTTTCCGTCGTGATAAGCTTGTGTCCTACATAACCAAGATGTCATTTTTAATTTGTGAAGATTAGATCACGGTGAGTAATCTAATCAGTGCACCCAAACAGCATGAATAATATTCACGCCGAACAGACCAGATTGTATCAGCTCGAGTTGACTTCGTGGGCTCCCTCTGTGCTCCTTGCATGAGACCCCATTACGGCGGTTCTATTTAGGGCAGTGAAGATTGTGTGTGTCCGTTAATTTAGCTCGAGGGCCCACAGTGACGGTCGATGAGCAAGATGAGCATGCATCAGCCGCCTTTGTTCAGTGGTGCAGAGAAATCAACGTGATCATCGCTGACATGGATCTGAAGCGCGCTGGTCTATGGCGTAGTTTAGTGCGTCCTGCTCCTTTCTCAGTGACGCCCCCGCTTCCCCCCTGCATGCATTCGCCTGCTGTATGCGCCTAGAGAACGCACATCCATATGAGGACACTCACGACACACAGTAGTCAGGTCGATGGCAGACACTCTCAGAAGGACATTGATTAGCTGACAGGCACTTTTATACTGTACCTTCCTCCAACCCTGCTGTCTCTATTCAGCAGAGCCAAGCACTGAGCTTTGGTTCAAGGTCAACAGAGACAGGGCCGCATCACAGACTCACAGTGCGACTGGTCATTAACTGTGGAACCCCTGCTATCCAATCAGGGAGTGAAACCATCAAGGGTAAAGTAAGGGAGGGTGTGTGGGTGGAGGAGGGGTGCCCCAATGCTTCACAGCCACGTTTGATTGCATTAGAAAACGGGGACAAATCATGTTCTTCGTCGGCTGATAGGGAACCTTACTGCTTGATTGTAGCTTAAAGGGTTGGTTCACTCAAATTACAAAACAGGAAATTCTCATTTACTCCAAGTAGTATCTTGCCATGCAGATGTCTTCGAATCACAAATTAAATTCCATTCACCTTTGGTTTGGTGGCAGAAGTTTCAAATCTCAAAAGCCCAGCGCATTAAACCCGGTGGGCAACTCCCGGGTCTGAGAAGTGAAGCCAATGAGGAAGTGCCTTAAACTTGCATTCTTTCTAATAGCCAGCAGGGGGCGACTCCTCTGGTTGCAAAAATAAGTCTGATTGTATAGAAGTCTATGAGAAAATGAGCCTACTTCTCACTCGATTTTTTAGTAGTAAACATCTCAGTAAACATTGTAAACATGAGTTCATGTTCTCAATTGCTAGTTTCAAGTCTTCTTCAATACAGCATGATGTTCATTTAGTAAACTATGGTCAAATTTAGTGTCAACTAGACCATAAAGCAGGGTATGCTTTAGGGCGTGGCTACCTTGTGATTGACAGGTCGCTACCACGACGTTGTCCGGTCTGAGATTTGTCCGTGTTTTCATCTTATATCTTAAACTTTAATCTTTCACACTGTTTTTTTAGTTCATGAAAGTTAATAACAGTTTGGTCGCCTAAAAATGTCTTATTCAGCGTTCGGTTGCACTTAGCTCCGCCCTCTTGTGTCACTTCTGGTTGCAGAAAAACAAGATGGTGACAGCCAAAAAACAAAATGGTTACGGCTGAAATGCCGAACTCAAGGCTTCAAAACCGCAGTCCATAAACCAATGGGTGGCATCACGGTGACTATGTCCACTTCTTATATACAGTGTATGATTAAACCAAAACTATCTGCATGGCCAGATGCCACTTGGGCAAGTAGAACATTTTATTTTTGAAATTTGTGTGAGTTGACCCTTTAAATTGACACCTTCTTCTGCTGGCATTGCATTGCATGAAGCCTTTGGCATGCAAGATACTCCATATTTGGTGTCTGAATTATGGATACTGCAGTGGATAAGGAGACATATTGTACAAAGTAGCATTTACAATTATGCTGACAATACTGGGAGAGTCACTGCGGTGTGACAGGGCCAGGCCATTGATTTTAATCTTTATGCTCTATTTGCATTGTTAGCTCCTGGCTGCTGTTAGTATGGCCTCCGGAGTGAAGGAAATCAATGATGACGCGATCAAAGTGCATCAACTGGACCGTAATCGCTGTTATTATTGTTTTCATGATGTTCCTGGCAGGACATTTGCTTCTTTTTCGTTGGCTTTCCATGTCCACATCATCTGACCTTATGAAGTGTATAAGCGCCACAGCAGCAGCTTAAAAAAAAATACTAGGTCATGCCATGGACGTGGGAGGTGATAATTTAGATGTCCATCACGCTAGAGGGTCACAAGGCTAATTATCTTATTGTTACTCTAACAGCGAGAGGTGGCATGGGGGTGGAAATGGTTCTGCTATTTAGTTACATACTAATGAGGGGGTCCCGGCCACCGCTTGACTTCCAGACACCTCCTTACTGTCCTGCAGGCACACACAAGAGACACGGGCGCCGTTGGCCTCTAGTTCGGATCTACACGGTGGCCACTGAGGATGCCTTACAGTGCATGAAGGCAACAGAGATCACGGTTTGTCATACGGTGATCTGGCAGTCTGACCACCGCTGATGTGCAAAAATGAAAAGCTCCTAAAGAGGCTGAGAGACAGAAATCAACCCCCACCCATGAGGAGGGGGCTCTGTTGGCTCTCCCAGTCTCAGCCTTTCCACCCTGGGTGTGAGCGAGCAGAGGGGATCAATCCTACCTGCAGGTTCTTCCTCCAAACATTGACCGCCGCAAAGGCGAGCTGCATCTGCTTCCTGCGGGCGTCTTTATGGCGCTTATAGGCGATTTCAATGAAGATTAGGAAGATCCCTGCTGCTATTCCTCCTGCCACCAGCATGAAGACCCCTGTTGAAGGACAGATGAAACAGAAACAGAGCAGATGTAGAAATACGTGAGCTGCTGGTCTTCAACCCCGCTGCTCCCACTTAGCATGAATGCATGGTCTGCCCGTCATGCTCAGCGGTCGCCCCTCTTGATTTAAACTCCTACTGACGAGGGCAGCTGCGCCTCACACAATTTTAAAGGAAGATCACAACTGCACAAAGTCACAGCACAAGATACTGTACGGCACACTTCCACGCACCCACGTCGACACTAAAACAACGATTTTGTAAAGGTATTGGACAAAAAAGGGCTACAGTACCTTACCACTGCAGTTTTTGTCCAATCACTTTTAACGCTTACTCTGCGCCTTAAGGACCATACCTGCCATGTTTTCAAAGGTGAGTGTGGCTGGGGCATTGCTCCTTGAGTCACACTCCTGGTATCTCACCCAGGTTTTATCTAGGTCTTCCATGAAGCCGTTCTCATGAGAACTGCAGGGGGTTGGGGTTGGTAGGGAGAGAGGTGACAAAGTTAATACACGGCCCGCAAACGGCGGAATACTCGAGCCGCTCACTCCCAGATAGCAACACAAATGATACAGAGAAGGCAGGACAGGTGTACTGACAGACAGACAGACAGACAGACACTAACTAGACAGAGACAAACAGACAAGAGAGGGCATGTGTAGGGAGATACAGAGAGAGAAGATGTTACATAAGGCGATGTATTGGATGGATATAAATGGTCAATAAGTGACCTTGAAATCATATTGATAATAAAACAAAAGAAAAAGTCATACGAGTAATGCAGCTTCGGCTGGGACAGACCTGAGAATGGCCAGGGACACATTCTGTTTCCAGGGGCTGTCCTTGCGCATGCCTATGCCAAAGCCCGAACGGAAAAACAGCTCTCCCGTGGTCACCAGGTCGCACTTCTGCGAAGCTTCAAACTCCAGCACCGCAGAGTCCCAGATGAAAGCATGCAGCTTGCTGTGGGGGAGGGGGAGGGAGGAGGAGGAGGAGGAGGGAGGAGGGAGGAGGAGGGGAAGGAGGGGGTTACGGTGCAACAGTACAATGATTTACATACACATTTACGGCTCCCACCCCTCTCTCTCTCGCACACCAGATCGTGTGTGTCATTCAGCGTTTACCAGCAATCTCTACCGGTGCTTATGGCCCAAATGAAATCCAATGCCAGATGGGTGAGGGCGCGTCCCCCATTGGATTCCCCCCATCTCAAAGATGTTCGTCTGGGTACAACCTGAAAAAGGGTGCTCCTCCACTCAATGTTAGCTTAACCTCACAGTGCTGTTGACACGTCCACACTTGCTCCTGTCCCTGGCATCTGTCTTGGCTGGGCGATGGGCCTGGATCAGAAGGAGCGCCGCAGTAAGTCCTGCCGCTTCCGCCTGGTCCAGAGGTCCATGTGCCCCACCCCACCCTCCCCCCCGAGCTGACTGGACTTGCCCTGGTCTGTGTGCCTGATAGGTCGAGCAGCCGGCCGACACGTGCTCTGGTCGGCCCGGCCTGGCCGAGACTCACTTGTCACGCACGGCCTGGATGGCCTCGGCGGCACTCTCATAGTTGTGCTTCTCCATGTGGCGGTACATGGTGCTAAGCTCCACCTGCCGCCGGAAGTAGATGTCCACGGAGCTCTGCTTCACCGTGGCGTAGATGAACTTGTCCGATGGGTTTCTCAGCTGCGTAAAGAGACAGGGACAAGACATACACGTTAGAGTAATGATTACTAATTTATGTATAACATATATAATTGTATATGTATAGAGATTTCTTTTATACAGGTAAACATGTTGTTGTGTAGTAACATGGTCTAGTATCACCCTGTACTCACCCTTGGATCATTGATGCCGGTGATGCGCTCCTCAGGCCGGTCCAACACCAGGAAGGCAGCCAGGTTGGCAGTATAGGAAGCCACAATTATCATGGCAAATCCAGCCCACACCATGCCCAGGATTCTCGCTGAGAAGCTGCGTGGCGCACCTGTGTGGTGAGTTCAAGGTTCAACTCTTTAGCTCAGTAACCTTCAATGTTAACACTTTATAATAACCATTGTTTATAAATGATAAATTGATAGTTAATTAAACTTAGTTAATAGTTATTTTAATGTTAACAAACAAATAAATGATAATTAATGCTTACTAATTATTAGTAATGCTATAAATTGTTATTTTAACAGTTAATTGTTGCACACATTTACACACATTTTATATACTACACATATACTACTAAGTATTTTGTTATTGATTAAGATATTATTTGTAAACCTTAAAGAAATTATTTGTAAAACATCTAGAAACATTACATAAGTAGATATTTTTAGCACTTTGTTAATGGTTACTAATTGGTTTGTAAACCATCTACAAACATTATTTAGATATATCGTTAATAGTTTGTCAATAGTTAAGAATTGTTTTCTGGTCCATCTATCTATGTTATGTTTATGGATGTTTTACAAACAATTTCTTAAAAGTCTACAAATCATTTGGTATTCACTAATAAATACTTGTAGTATCTGAAATGTTTTGTGTGCAAAAATAAACTGATAATAAATACTTTATTTATGTAATCAGAATGTAATTGTTATCGTCTCTTATCAGCTATGACACAATATAGAAATTATAAACTAATTATTATTATTATTATTACACAAAATAATGATAAAATAACATAAATTATAGAATTACTAATAATTAGTAAACATTATTAATTATAATTTCATTGTTAACAGTAAAATAACTATTAACTAAATTTAATTAAAAATAATTGACTGGATTAGTCATGTAGAGTAGCTAGCTGGCTACTTCTTTTTCTGTTAAATAATGGTTCGACCACTCTATCTCATATATTACAGTTTTATAATTAATCATAATAAACCCTCTACTCATATTATTCAAAATGACATAACGTTTACAAACAAAATAAAAATATAGCCCGCTAAAAATACCAGACATGAAAAGGAAAACTGAAAGACAAATGAAACAAGCCGAGGCAACAGGTCTAAACTGTTAAAAAGACAAGCCGCATCACCGCCTTTCTTTACAAAATGTGATTTGAAAGGAATTAATGTGTCATCCTCAAAGAACAACATGACAGTGAGGCAACGCCTGGAGCCACAAACGCCTTGATTTTGGTCTTTATACAACTGCAAAACTGTGTAAAGAGACCAAAGTACTCGACAGCAGTACAGTGTTTGTGGGAGAAAGGCGACATTTACTGGTGATGATTTGTACATTTTCAGTAATGATTTTTTTTAATCTCACCTTCCCCGATTCCAGAGTTCAGCAACACTCCCCAGGAGAACCACATAGCAGATGATAAGGTGAGGGCATCTTCTTCTTCTTCTTCACTGTTTACTTTAAATCTTCCAAACGGGCTAGAGGGAAGAAATTGGGAGGGTTGCAGGAGAGATAATGAGAAATCACAAAGAACCTGCAGAGGTGAAAACCCTGGCGACCCCAGGCAGGGAAGGGAAGGGAACTGAACATGAGCGAGCAAAGCAAGAGGGAGACAAACTCGGAAAGAAAAACAGACAGAGACGGAGGCACAGGGACAGAGCAGTGGGATGGTTGGAGTCAATCTTCACCTCTGTCTGCCTCCGCGTCCACATCGAGGGAAGATCTGCAGCGCTCAGGAGTGCATGTACACACATGTACATACTCACGCACATTCACTGATTCAGTCGTGAGGACACGTAAACACACACATGGGCCACACGCATACACACACACGCACACACACACAGGTCCCCCTTGTACCTGAACCGGTCTAGTAGGTAAAGCATCACCGCCACCACATGCACCGATAGACCCACCAGCAGCCACAGCGTGCTCTGGAACGGCTGCATGAACGAGTCCAGTGTACTGCGAGGGATTTCCTGAAAACACACACCACAAATGGTTATTGGTTGACAATCAACAACTTTGATTACCTATTATTATATAGACTAAAATAATATGTCTGTTCCCAACTTTATTGCCTCAACCTTTCACCCCTTGTGCATTTTTACACATTTTTGCTGACCAGTTTTGCTACAGTTTTAGGTTTTTTTATGTTCCAGGCACGCTTTTGTGTCATGTTGGTTGAAAATCATGAAGCAGACTTTTGAGATTTGCTTGAGTTGTGTTGTCAATCACAGTCAACTTCAAGGTGACATTCATTTTTTATCAAAGAAACATGGTCATCATGGCTATGGAAGACAGAACCTGCCAAAATAATAAATACATAATATGCCATTAAATGTACCAAAAATAATATTAAAAATAAATGTAGGCATTAATCAATCGATAAAATGTGACATAAATTGATATTTCTGTTTTAATTTGCTTCTTTATTTATTTACCTTTGTAGTAATTCCCCTATCTATCTACTCTTCTATTTAATTATTCCTTTAATTTATTTATTGATTGATGCTTCTTTATTTTAAATGTATATTTATTTTTGAATTATTTGTGAAAAACATCAGGATGGTTTATTTGTCTAGTATTATTTGTAATTTATACTGCTACACTGGTTTCTGCCTTTGTCTTTCCTTTATTTTCTAAATAATGGTGTCTTGTATATATTATTCTTGCATGACACAATAATAATAAAATCAGATCACGTTGTTGTGTTGTCATTAACCTGAGATATTTCTCACCTTTGAAATGTGACGAGCTCTGCTGTCCACATAAGGTCAAATGATGAGGATAGTATCCCTATGATGGACATGTTTTCTGTGTTCTTCAAATACAATTCAGCAAATTTCATGAAGCGTGTTGGAATTTCTGTCAGACACATCAGCCATATATAGCCCAACATAAGTTTCTCAGCTTCATCACTGTGTTTGTGCCGTAGAAATCAAGGTATAAAATAACAGTTGGTTGTATAGGGGACTTGGTATTTGCGATACTAGGGACACAAATTGCTTTGGAGGGTAGAGGATTCCACAACTGAACAATCTGTGCAACTCCCCAGTGGGTGCTTGAATCGATAAAGCACCAAATGGGCTAAAGGTGGACTCTTACCTTTTTAACAAGGATGGTGAGGCCTTGATATTTAAAGGGCTTGGAGAATTCGATGTACTGGGCTCGTTCGTTGTTTATAGTCAGCGGAGCTACAATCATGTCAGCCAGGCCCCCCAGGAGCTCTCCCATCATGCCATTCCACTCTTTCTTGTTACTGTTGTTCACCTGAAGTCCCAAAAGGAAGGTGTTAATATGAAATTCAACCTGCTGTCGTCTAGACCGCAGAATGTTTCCAGGCTTTAAGGATCTGGGTTAAGCCTAGTGGGGATAAAAGTTCTAGGCATGCTCCAAATCTTTGAAACTGGCTCCATCTTACATAAGAGAGCGTGCTTATTTTCAGGAATTGATAAGATCATGCACTGAAGTAGACCAAAAGTGTAGAATATCGTGCTCATTCCTACAGGGCAGGCCATTTCTGGGTTAGAGACGACTGGTTCCACCGAAAGAAATTTAAAAAATGAGCTAAAAATTGATATAAAGCTCTGTAAGCTTTGTAGGTTCATCATTACAAGCGACCCCTTTCACGTTGTCACGTTGATTTTCATTGTCATTTGAATCATAGCCTCTCTAAGCTTTTCTGTAAATTGATTTGAGTAGGACTACTATGTTTTATTGTTAACGCATCGAAATGATGATTCTCAAACAAAAAGTCATTAAAAAGTGTTGATCAAGGGATTTAATTAGTTAATAATTAGTTACTAATTGTCAAGGCCATTGAATAATAAAAACACAACATGGCCCCAAATGCGGTATTACACAACAGTTTTATGGTGCACACTCTCTATTCTCCAAAATTATTGCTATCAGTGATAATAAAATTCTGTGTTTAAAGCCGACTGATGTTTAATGTCCCACCTACAAGAAATCTGATTGGACAAGCCCTAACCAATGGCCAAACCCAGAATGGTTTCCATCATCCATCAATTCAAAGCACCACTCCACATAGCCCTCAATAACATGCAGGTTATGGACGGACAGAATTTATAATTTAACAAACTTAAAGGTAGGGTCAGTAATTTTGAGAAACCAGCAAGAGTACGCTAGATTTTAAAAATGATCCATCCTAAAAACCCAGCCCAGTGTTGCCAACTCTTTTCCAATGAAAGAAGCATCACCAGCTCCAAAAGTCCGTCCCTTCAGGCCTCCCTCCAAAGCCACTCCCCCAAAATGATTATAATGGACGTAAACAACGAACATGGCTGTTGTTAGTACTCACAGCTGTCAAGCTAGCGGCTTGTGAAAGACTCCGGTGACACACAATGAGTGCACGGGCAACGTGCGTGCTGGCAAGCAGGTAGACAGGCAGGTAGGTAGACAGGCAGGTATTATTAGACAGGCTTATTACATTCCTGCGACAGCCACAGATAGCCTACTGGAATGTTTTTTCTTTGTTTTGATCAGAGCTTTTAATTTATTGATTGCTGTTGGGATGTAATGACAATTTCAACAGCGCTACCAACCCTACCTTTAATACTATTGTATGATGAGTAATCATCCATATTTTGATGCTAGTCATCAACTATTAGCTTAAAAACTAACTAGAAAATATAATTGCCAGCATATCCACCATTAGCTAAGCTAGTGTAA
Source organism: Sebastiscus albofasciatus (assembly GCA_916701655.1). Lineage (NCBI taxonomy): Eukaryota > Metazoa > Chordata > Actinopteri > Perciformes > Sebastidae > Sebastiscus > Sebastiscus albofasciatus. Next base: position 122,247 of record CAKAOI010031937.1, on the reverse strand, counting down.
GCTTAAAAATGTTATCTATAAGTTAATGTGTTGTAATTATAGGCTATAGGTAGGTTAGCAAACTGCTGAGGAGACTGTTTTGTTTGATACAACCATACTTTTTACGGCACTAAGAAAATCTTTTTTCTCTGCTAGATTGTCAAGTTGGTTTGTAATTGGCATTTCAAAATTGACTACAACACTTGTGGTGATTGCTGCTCGCCTAATCCTTTAGTGTAGACATTCAAAAACTGACACCAGATCGATGACGATGAACAAGTTCACCTGCTAGACATTTGATATCTGTGGGTCTCCGCTTTATGATCGCTTATTGCTTCAGCTCTGAATAGTTAGTGAGATCACTACTGTTAGTGGAGTAAAATAAGAAGATTATTCAAGTCAGGTATTGAATGTGAGGTATTGCATGCAAACCTGTGCCTCATGCAAAAAGAAACATGGCTGTGAATATAAAACATACCCGCTCCTGAGTTCCAAACTTCCCATCAGCCACCAGGTGCACCTCGTAGGTGAAGTTCATGGTCATAGCCAACTTGATGAGGAGATCAATGCAGAATCCGTAGCAACATTGGGGCACAATTGGGCGTCCTGTAACAAAACCAGCAACAGTTGCAAGTCAAAATCGCGGTTAAGGAAACACCGTAATTTGTTTTAATCCAATGGCGGCGCACGTAGACTGAACGGAATGCGTGACAGAGTGCACTGCAGACGAACACACACACTCACACGGTTTGCCAGAAAACACAGCATACAGACCGAGCATGTCCCAACAGTCACGCATTCTGAATGGCACACTCAGCTACATGCATACATATATAGATACCTACTGCATATATATGTATGCATCTCCAGTGGGTGTTTGGCGGGTGCGGTAAAAGCACAGTGATAATATAAACGTCCCTGATAGGTTACCTGGGATGGTCTCATTGGGCCCAGTGCAGATAACCTTTTTTATTAAGACTCCATTTAATGTCATTTCCTCGTGGCATGTTCCATCCGGCTGAGTGGGTTTCACGTACACAAATGGCTCCTGGTGTATCGTCACTATCTATAACAGACGGGACAGAAAGCTGTTTATCACGTAGTCAGAGCTCGATCCGTTGCCATCCCGAGGGACTTCAGCAAGAAAGATGGGGAAAGTACTTGGAAAAACCCAACAGATACACAAAAATACCCATGTACAAACTCCCAGATACACATGAACACACAAAGACAGACAGATGAATGTAAAAATAACTGACAAGGAGAGGTTCTTTGCAGGCCTATGACAAATTTGAAGAGATAAAAGTCATAGCAAATATATCACGGCTGCCTTTATGAGCATAGATTATCTTCACTCCCCTCTGAGAAACAAGTGTCAGCTCCAGTATATCAGCTCAGGTCCGCGCTCTATTGGGGTAGACAAGAATGTCACATTGCAGCAGCAAAGTGAAGGCGGCTCCTACCTTTAATCGAGTGGACATCTGGAAGCCCTGTGGTTTCTCAGTCTCTCCTCCCGGCCAGATGATCTTCCGCTGATTGTTCATTACCACCTGCGGGGATGCCGCACACACATACAGTATCATAGGTGAGTTCCGACAGAAGGCGTGCTGCTGATGAGGCTCCAGCACCGCGGGTGAGCATCACTAATGAGTCAGCTTTATATAAGCACAGCTCAGCGGTTCTTTTATTTACTTCATCAACCTCTGACTTCTGCATCATACCTCAGGGTCTCAGGAACTTATTATCATCACACCTATCAGAAGCCAACTGAAGTGCTGATCCTCGCAGTCCTTACCGTTTGCAGTGTTCGCATGGCTAACCCATTTAAAAATCCACCATTAATTACAAATGAATACAGTTTGACATAATAGTCTCAACACTAGGTCAACTAACTAGCTTTTCCCAAAGCTTTCGACTGCATCTCATAGTCTTCATCAGCCAGCCTGGTTGCATAATGACTTAATGATGCGCAAGGCAAAAGCATACAATAACAACACCGTTCTTGCTTTTGGCGTGTAATTTTGTAAAGCATGTAGTCTGTACTGACTGCAATGTAAACGCATCCGTGTAAATATGCTACGCTCAGAGCTAGTGACGCAGAATTAAAAGTGAGTAAGGACCCCTGATGGCGGGTAGGTGGGGAGGTGGATGGGTCCAACAAACACAGGACTTTCAATCATGAGATCAGTGTTCCAGACCGGTGTTTTGTTTTGTAAGTTACGTTAGTGACGTGTTTTCGGTACTTACGTTACGTTGTTTCCATACATATTTTACTTAGTTTATGTACTTCTTTTAAACCCAACTATGATGTTTTTTCTAAACCTAATGAAGAGGTTTTATAGGCCAAAACCTAACTGCGGATGTTACCCTAGTTTTGTTGTGTGGTGTAAACTGAATTTCCCCTCGGGGATAAATAAAGTGCCTTTCTTCTTCTTCTTCTTCTTCTTCTACAAGTGACATGTAAAAAGGCTAAGATGCGTCCTCATGACACGCAGAATGTCCTTGTAATGTAATTTCTCCACTAATGAAGTCTGTTTCCGAGGTCAAGAATGAGCTTCGAAGCTCATATCAAAAATATTTTATTAATATTATGCACACCTGTTTTCAAAGCATACATTTTGAAATAGATTTCCCAAATTCAGTACAAATTGCAACACATTGAAATGAGATATTGCATGAGATATGTAATCCAATACAGAGAACATTGTGTCCTTTTTTCTTATTTGTCAAGTTATGTTATGGTGGTCGAGTTACACAATTCTGATAAAGGATCGTGCTCATGTTCTTCCACTGATGATGATCAACGGAAGAATTGAATTCATGTTTCTGTTTTTTTGATAAAGTCAAACCCAAAAGACTATCCATGATAGGAGTGTGGTTGTTTCTTGCATTTCTGTTTCACAACAGGCACCAAGATCTTAAATGTTGGCATCTTGGTTTTCATACTGAAGATAAATGGGAACCAGTTCCTGCCTGAAATGTAAGAAATATATCTGAAACATTAGGTTGTGTTTTGAAAATTGCTCAGCAATGGTGTTTAAAAAATGTTTTCCCTTTTATCCCTGTTTTATACCGAGGGCTCGTGAAGTACATGGTTTCATTTTCAGTCACATGCAGCTCCTGCTTGCCATCTAGAGTTAAATACAGTGGACAAATCTACGATCTCCTGCAGCAGTGCAGAAAATCATGCATGGTTCATGGCAAAGGTTACATGATGCTACAGCAGTCTATCCTAATTAAAGGTCATTTTTAATACTTAACCGAAACTCTTGGTGTTGCTGACATCCAGTAGTTCAACTGTAGACTTGGATAAGGGCAGTGCATTTTATATGTACTGTATGTTCCAATTCATTATAGCAATAAAGCGAATATTCGAAATACCCCTCAAATTCATTATGACAGAATGCTGCAGCCTCGTGTTAGCTTTGGCTGACGTGCGGTGTTTTTGAGTTGCCCTACATTAAAGGCACAATAAGTAGGATTTGTCCGTTGTGGTTTGTAAACACAACATTCAAAGTTGGCCCCTCCTCCCCGGCTCAACAAGGGTTACGGTGCTCGCAAGCGGGCGAAAGCCAACTCCAGATTCACTCTCACCCCTTTGGCATTTCGCCTCGCTATATTTGGGGTTTTGGGGAAAGCTATGAAAGCTTCCTCTTGGATGCGTGCTTAACATCTGGCATTCGGTCGCTACGTTTTAATAGCGGTTAATGCCCAGAAACGTCCTGAACACAGCAAAATAAGAAAATACAGACAGAGGGTTGCGGGGTCTCTGCAGATACAGACACAAGTGACGATTGAGAGGGATTACTTTTGTATCAGTCTACACATTGTTTTTAGGTAAATCCTCCTCATTGTGCCTTTAATGGTATTGTACTATAGATAGAAAACTGGGGCTGCATGTCCAGTACGAATTAAACAAAAAATACATGAATATGTACACAGAGCTACGACTTACATGTGGGCAGTGAGTATAAAATATGGAATGAACCTAAATTCTAATAAATTAGCTTAGTTGAGTCAAATAGGCCAGAGTTGTCTCTGTCCGTCAGCTTACCTGTGTTCCATTGTATACACCGACTTGAATGAGACGACTCTTCTGGTAGTTGAGTATACTGTAATGGGCGTACTTCCTGTCTCCGTCGTCATTGAACTCCACGCGTCCGGTGAGGCCCTCTGGGTATTTAGATGACATCAGCACCCTGTGGCAAGCAAAGGAAAATTACTATTTGTGTGAATAGAGCACACACGTGTCCGTGCATGGATAACGTGCGTGACCTATCGGGAGTGTCGCAGTGTATTGTTCGGCACAACTCTCTCAGTTCAGTGCATGTGGTGAAATGAGTGATTCACCACATTTATTTTGTTGAAAATATGATGAACAAGACGGAACCTGTGGTTGTTGGGCTGTGATGATACCTGCTGTGTTTGTCACCACATATGTGTTTGTCACATCACCATTTTTTCCTTGTTATGCTGCTCAGAAACCGCCCTAAGTGGGTCAGCCAAAAGTCAGTCACTTGTCACTAAGAAGTGACAAATATAGAGTTTCTAAAACCTGACAGACCTGTGATTCTGCACGGCAGCTTTCCAGAAAAAACTAAACAGATTCTGCATTCATATGAAGTAGGTAAGGGGACAAGATTTTGGTATTGGAAGCATTCTGGTTTCCGTTTGTTGTCCGTTATGTCTGTGTCCGAGCTTACCGTTTAAAGAGCGGCCCTGTTTTCCAGATGTTGGTGTTGCCCACACATCCTTTCGGGGGTTCTGTGATATTCTCCTTCTCAAAGAGCTCCTGGATGGACTGAGCCACCACGGCCACCGCATCGTTGATATGGGCTGACTCATTCTTCCCGTTGATGAGCTGGAGGCCGATCAGACCTGAGACCAGGCCAGCAACAAGATATAATCAGTGACCTGAGCAAACTGCAGCTTCTCAGGATCCTTTTGCAATACATACAGTGTAGAAAAAACTTATAGGGCCTCCAATTTAGACATCCTGAATAAAGGTCAGACATCAGCTGCATGATCCATCTCCGTTGCCTGTTAATCTTAGGGAAGATAACTCCGAAAATATCCACATCTTGTCATTTATGAGATGAGGCAGCAGAATAAATGGATCATTTTGCTGATGTTGCCACGGATGACCTTTTCACAGCATGTGTAAAGAGTCCCTTGAAGTTGGATCTTATTTTTTACTGACCTACCAGCTAAGGTTTTGGGAATCAGCACAGGCAAAACATTTTTTGTGTTAGGAGGAATAAACAAAAATACCATTAGACCTAAATTTAAACCAAGCAACAATCCAACTTCAGCTAAGTTTTCTGATTGCAACCAGGTCCGTCAGCCTTGCAGACTCCTGGAAGAAGCTGCAGCGGAGGTGGAAGAGACTGGACATGGACAGGACAACAAACGCTCAGCAGGGGTAGGTTGTGTTAGAGTGCCCGGGGGGAGGGAAAGACGCTTGACGTTCGTGACCACAAAGTGATAAAATATTGTGAGAGACTTGTGCGAAAAATCCAGGAATAGAGACAAGAAAAGCTGTTGTAGCTTACCATTCTATCAGCTATGTGTTGCAAAACTCTTCCTTTGTACTTCATTAGAAATCAGGGCATTAATATGGCAGAATAGCACAATGAATTTACCTTTGGATAATCCAGGACATACACATTTAAAACTAAAAGTGGACCGTAGATACACAGCTCATTTAAACCTTTAAACACATAATGCTTAAACGTTTAAATGCTCAACACACAACAAGCAGTCATACAATTAATCATGTAATGCATCCACCGTTAAATGGTTAATCCCCCCTAATCCTGTATGTGTTATGATCGGCCTCTGAGTAGAGCCGGGGGGTTAATTCGTATATTCCCACTGATCTCTGCCGGATGAACGTACCGTCTGGCGCCTCGCTCAGGGCTTTACCCGACATCTCCCGCTCTCCCACCAGCCACACGTACCCCGAGCCCGTCATGTTGAGGAAGCGGGCAGCCTTGTACACTGCAGCAGCGTCCTCCTCACTGAAGTTTGACAAAAGATTGTTTGTTTGTTTTTTTGACATCACAGCACGTTGAATGAGAGTGAAAGGAAGGAATTCTGTGTTCATTTTTAGGAGTGATTGATTAATTCACAGTAGTTTGAGTTTGATGCACGAGCAACTGATTAAAGCAAATTACTACATTACATGACTTTACTGGGACTAGGACTTTTTATGCCTACTATTTATGCCTTTATTGGATAGCTGATACTCTTGCGGCAGACAGGAAACGAGGGGAGATAAAGAGGGACATGATAGTCTCCAGCTGGAATTGAAACTGTTATGTAGTATGTGCCTTAAAGGGGACCTATTATGCTCATTTTCAGGTTCATACTTGTATTTTGTGTTTCTACTAGAACATGTTTACATGCTTTAATGTTCAAAAAACACATTATTTTTCTCATACTGTCTGTTTGAATATACCTGTATTCACCCTGTGTCTACCCCAGTCTGCTCTGATTGGCTTGCATAAAAATATGGTGCACTTTTGCAAAGGTAGTTCTCAAGCCATGGGCGATACATTTTAATGAGCTTGCATGTGACATAGGAAGGGGAGCCAAATCTGAATGGCTTGTTGAATCTGATCTAGCCTGCCGACAAAAACTGACTGGGTCGTCTTATTTCTAAGTTTGTGGGTAAGTTTGTAAAATTGTCCCTTGATTAGGATTATTCAAACCCAACGCAAGGATCAGACTACATCAGCCAGAAAATGGTCTGTCCAAACGGATGTGTTCGGCATCGGGAATGAAAATGAGTGTAGGGTGTGGCAATTATTCGTCTCATCTGGTGCAGTGTGTCACAGTGGAAGACAACCATCACAGCATCTGGGATGCCTCACGACATCCGGACAAAAAAAGACAAGCATGTCAGATTTATTTTACTCTCTCTCATCTAGTTTTGAAAATTTCATGACATGTTATGTGACATTGGTAGACCCCCATAGGAGCACAGAGTGCTCTTCCACACACAGCTGTGCAATACTCGTGGTGTTGCCAGGTACAACAGTAGAGTCGGTCCCTGACACCTCCTCGCTGATCACGTATATGCAAGTTGGGCTAGGGTTGGCATGCTATGATTGGTTGGGGTCCAACACGTAGTCTGCAATGTCTCTTGGTGAGTCATGGCAAGACTGATGGATGATCTGACCCGTCTTGAAAGGCACATATATCGTATGGCTGCACCATTACATCAACGGGAAATCTACATGTGTCTTGTGCAGCGTTTCATATGACTTTGGACACATTCGCCTTCAGAAACTATTTGTTAATTTTTCTATAATTCGGTGTGAAATATACGGACATAACTTAGATGTCAACTGTAACTGAATATTAAGATGCACAGCTGGATCCAGCAGAGGGTTTAAGTTGAATTGGGTTTAAACTGGAACTGAAATGATTAGTTGATAAATTAATTAGTCAATAAACAGGAAATCTATTTTAGTTAATTGTTTAAAGTTAGGGTTGGTAATCTTCATAAACATTTTTTGTTAAATTTGTTGAAATTGTTTTTACATCCCGACAGCTATCAAAAAAAGAAAAAATCTGGTATCGGTATCGGGTATCGGGTAGCAGGACTGTAATAAGCCCTTCCAATCATTTCATTTGGCCCCGATGTAATGATTGGACGGGCTACCTCCCTGCCAACCTGTGCGCACTCTGCCCGTGCCCTCATTGCGTATTATCAGAGTCTTTCACAAGCTGCTAGCTTGACAGCTGTGAGTACTAACAATAGTCATGTTTGTTGTTTACATTCATCATGATAATTTTGGGGGAGTGGTTTTGGAGGGAGGCCTGAAGAAACGGACTGTCAGTGTTGCCGACTTGGCGACATTTTAGCTAGATTTAGGAACTTTTGGAGCTATTGCTGCTAGATACTTTCATTGGAAAAGAGTTGGATCATTTTAAAAATCTAGCGTACTCTAGTTTCTCAAGATTACCAAGCCTAGCTTTAAGTCATTTTTCAAGCACAAAAAAAACAAAAAATACTCGGTTCCAACTCCTCAATTTTGCGGATTTGCTGGTTTTCTTTGAAGACATTCACATGTAACAGGCATTTTCCATTATTTTCTGACATTTTTTAGACCAAACGATTCATCAAGAAAAGTATCAGCAGATTAACTTATAATGGAAATAATCGTTAGTTGCATCACCTTTACCATTGGAATGATCTTGTTTGCATTTTTTACCCTGTTCTTTCTTGGATTATGGGTAATATATTTTAAAGTAGGTGTGAGGTAAATATGATACCATAACCAGTGCTCCCTTTGGGTGAAATTTCTGTGTCACTTGGAATACAAATCTCACCTGGCGGACAGGATGATGACTCGGGCCTCCAGCTCTTTCGCCTCCAGCAGCAGGGCAGTTAAGTTAGTCTCCTGGCTGAACTGGAGGACTTTCTCTGCCTGTGATCGGGGCATAAGAAAGGTCAAGCCAGCTACTTTTCCCTACCTTAGACACCATGCTGCCTCTTTACCTGCTTGGTTCGAGCTTGGCCGATTTTGTTTGAAAACGGGAGACAGAGATAAAAAGGAAAGCGATCCAGGGGAACCGGCTGAACTAAAAAAAAAAAAGCTTGAAGGGGAAAAAAAACTTTTGCATTTGTTCGCATGCAAACTGAGGGTTATCAAGGCTCCAAAGAAAGGACGTGCATGTGTTAGGTAGGGGGAAGAAGAAGGTCAATGCAACCAGTAACTAAAAACGGGTGAAGGGGGGTGAGGGGGACGTTTTCCCCCAACAAAAAAAATTGCTGAAAACTAGGGAAGTGCTACAGAACAGGAGGAAGTAGCATCTGGGAAACGGTTTTGTCCCACACTACCGATTCTCCACAAAGGAATGGACTTGCAAACTCTTTTTGTGTGTGAGTATGTGTTCTGAGTTCATGCATTCCTTTATTGAAGGAGAAAATGAAAATGATAAAAAGCGGGGCGCTGTTCACTGATATCTTTTTTTTTTTTCTGTAATGACCGAAAATTATAGATTTTTCATAACAAAACCATTCTTCATTTAAATCATAGGGAAATGTCTCAAAGTAAAAATTAAAGAAAACACGTGCTACCAAGAGAGGAACATTTCTGGGTCGGCTGGTGACTGGTTTGGGCTGGTTTCTAGTTGCTACGTTTGGAAAGTTGGTGGGCGGCGTGCATTGACCATGCAAATATACCTTAGGTCCTCGCTTGTTGTCATAGGACAGTTGGTCGAGGTTTTCATAGTTCCTTTTTTTATTCTGATGAGTAATGTGCACAGAGAAAATATGCAGACACAGAAAAATATTATAAACAGTTGAAAATGGAGGGCAGTAAAGCATTCCAACAAATCTCCACTTTTCTGCTTCAAATTGGGAGCTTTAACAGTGGGGTTTGCAAAACATCAGAGATGACCGCTTTATAATAACGCTGAAATCATTCATACTTGTTGTTAAAGATATTAAATACAATTAAGGATCAGGAAAATGTTTTCATTAAATCCAATGCATAAATGATCAGTGATGAGTAGCTGTGAGAAATAATTGGATCAAAGCGCTATGGCTCCAGCAACTATCAATACAAAATGCTAACTTGCAGCTCAGCCATCTGGTACATTTCTTCTTCACAATACTGGAAGCTAACATTGCACAACTGGAAACTTAACTTTTAACAATCAAACATGGCATCATCAACAAAGAGCCATCAGATTCACACTACACCAACACACCATCAAGTCCAAAGTATGATCACATTTTTGGCATCCTAAAAAGAGTGCTCATTAAAAGCTTTACGGTACGTACATTTTCAAACCTGCACCAGGTCTATCCAACCATCTGTTGAGATAATACCACTTCTATCCCTTAGTGTTATATCAACCCAACATCACGCCAAAGCATAGACCCGCCTGTTCACCAGAGGATAGCATGTCAGTGTCATGTTTTGCCTCGCCGAGGCGTGAATATTACATACGTGTATAAAGGTGCAGTACCAGCAGGGGGCAACAAAACAGCTCACTTAGGTTTAGGGAACAAAACACCTTAGTTAGGTTTAGGAAAAATGTCATGGTTAACCTTAAAATACGTACTTAAACTAAGTAAAATAGGTACGGAAATAAACGTCATTAAAAAACACGTCACAACCGTCACTAACAAAAGAAAACACCGGTCTCGAACACGGGTCTCCTGGTTGAAAGTCCTGTGTTTGTTGGACCGAACCACCTCCCCTCCTGCTGGCCATTTATTCTACATCACTAGCTCTGAGTGTTGCATTTTCACATGGATGCATGTACATTGCAGTCAGTGCAGACTACATGGCGTACGCATGACACGCCTAAAGCAAGAACGGCATTCTTATTGCACGTTTTTGCCTTGCGCATCATTGTGTCATTCACTTGCCTTTTCGTGTGACCGGGCTGGTTATTAACTTGTTGGATCGGCCACTTGGTACAACGCATCAAAAGCTAGAAACCAGCATGACATCTACTGCAAATATTAATTGTATGAATTTAATTTGCTTAATGGTTACACACAATTTCCTACAACTGTAGTTACCAAATCAATTGTGATTTACAAAATCGGATCAAAGCAAACCTTCAATCACAAACACAAGCCAATGATTCACTCACTGAAAATGGAAATGGATGCTCTGATCACAGCTGCTAATTAATTAATTAAAATGAATTGAAAAACATATTGATTTCTCTTTGTAAAATGTAATTGGCAGTGACATTCCAAAGTTGCAGTTTGATAGACGTCGATGCACATATTGTATCATTCCCTGTGGGTATAATACAGTAAAGTATGTTGACTTTTTGTATACAAAACAGTTGAGTATAGATGATAGTACTTACTGTGAACAATTAGTATATATTATAGCATTTGGTCACAGCACACCGACTCTCAGTAGTTGCTGAGCAGGTTGAACTTAACTCGGACACCTGAGGCGTCACCATTTTGGATGCCAGACCGGTTCTGTAAGAGGAGACACTCTGGAGTCCTGCCTGAGACTGGCAGCCATTTCGCAGGAAAACACATCATCTTTCTGCTTCACAGGGTTTCTTTTTTACACAGCTGGCTTCACAGCTCACACCTCAGTGCACTGGGTCGGCTCCCCTCCCTCCACAAAGACCATGCCTCAGTACAGTAGTCGAGCTGACAAGCAAATTCACAACAAATGCCCGACCAGAAACAAACTCAAAATTAAACACTGAGAGAGGTAATTGTTAAATCCCCAATTATAATCACGACTTACATAATTGCATCCAGACTGAAGGATTGCAAGCAGAATGCCAATAATTATAAATTGTCAGTGCGGTTCTAGATAATTCCACTTATTCATTTCCTTGATAAGAACATTTGCAGGCAATCATAACACTTTAACTAGCATGAAATTACCAAGAAAGTACCATTCACTGAGAGATTTTATGCATCTTCAGCATGGAGAAATCCATCCAGCAGCACTGCGGACAAAAAAACTGTCTTTGTCTTTTTCTCCCAAGAGATTTTCTGAGCGCTCTATTTTTGTATCCTCAGTCAGGCATTAATATTTCATGTTGTGTTGGTCACGTTTGCACTCTGGCTAAATCCACTGTGTCCAGAACCTCTTTTGCTGGTGGTGACAGTGATCCCCCTGTGACTGTGTGACCTCGCTAACGACTTGCCGCAAGGCTAAAAATAGTATGCAAATGTACTGAGTGTATGCAGCACAACAGGGTGATTAGCAAGAATAACACCTCTCACTTTTAATTAGGGCATAATGTGACAACGCTGCAGTCTGCCACATCCAAGCTAACATCCATTCACATCACCTAAAAACAGTCAAAGCTTGTCAATGCATTGACGGCTTCGCTGACATTGTCATCCAAACAAACGTAGAATGAAAGCGCTGGTACAGGTTTCATTATCCTGCTGACGTTGTGACATACGTGGGATGTCGGAGCCGAGCTGAGAATGAGCTGAGTAGCTGTACGGGGCCGTGGAGCCGCCAAGGGGCACCCAAACAAATAATAATAATAATGAAAACTTCTTTGGTTCCACTGCTTATGCAACACATTCTCACTCCCAACTGTCTTTTCATCATTTCAGTACTTAAAGGTACAATTCCCGATTTTGTTACAGTGCCAAATCTCTAAATGGCTTCACATAAATTTTTATGTTATTAAACTAAGGAGTGCATCCTAAGGTTATTATGGCTTCTGTTTTTTAATGGAGTTTTTTTATATTCAATTTCCATAAGAATGACACTGTACCAACAGATATTATTTTCTTATTGTGAACAATTCCCATATAAAGACCAAAACTAACAATATCTTAGTCCGTCTCTCGAGACTTTTTGAATTCCCTACCCTGGCACTCAAGCTCATTGGTTCTTATTAAAGACTTAAAGCTTTAAAAACAGGTCACAAATATATAGTTTTATTTTTTGAAAAAGGTTCAGTGATTTTTAGGGCCTGTGTGGAATGTTTTTATTGCATTTGAAGCTTCGATTGAGGTTTTTGAATGAAGCTGTCGTCACATTTTATGACTTCATCCTCGATTGAAATCCTCAATTTGAATGAAGTGATTCATCGGATTAAATGAGTTGTCTTTTTTTTATTAAGTCAACTTTCCTTAATGAATATTAGCTGTCAGTTTCGTCAACATAAATATATGTAGGTGCGGACTGAGAACCGAGCACTGTGGCGCTCACTGTGTGTGTGTGTGTTTGAGAGAGAAAGTGACAGAGTGAGGGGAGGAGAAGGTGGAAGGTGGACCATTGCACAAAATGTTTTGTAAGTTATTAATAACTTACTCGGAACGCTGCTTTGTCACCTGCCCGCCCAAACCCGTCATATTTGATTTAGAATTCGAATTATTCGGTACAGCCCAAGTCATTTTTTAGCAAACGTTACTCAAGCAGGAGAAAATAGTGTATGTGTTGGGGACTATTTTCAGCTGCAGATTAATACACATTTGGTGTTTACAGCAGCAGGACGGTGTGTGTGTTCATTGTAATGAAGGAACATGTCATCCAGTGCAACAGAGCTGCTCATTGAGGAGTGTATTATAGTTTTTGGACAACAAATGGAGCTCAGAGGAAGAAGATATATCAGGCTTTGGCTATGAAGACAATATATTATTAGGATCAATGTGTTGTTGGCTTTGGTCCTTTCATGGGATTTGTTGATAGTAAGATATATAATATCACCAGCCTCATCCTTTGAGTTCGACCAGGTTATCAGGGGAATTATTGTTGCCCATAATTGGGAGAAATTCTCAAATTAATCCTGCTCATGGCCCGAAAAATTACTGGAGCTGGCCCGGCAGTCCTAACTAAATATATGGGTAATTAAAGCCTCATAGTAGAGAGAGTTTCAGCAACTTCCCTCCGTATTATGAGACTGAAAGGGACGAACAGATGGCTTCATTTTGAGATCCAAACTCATATTATGCAAACATAAAAGGAACTTCCTGGATTCTCATCAAAGGCTTGTAATACTCTTCTCCAGTGCAGGATGTGAGTCACATCTAGATGACTTGACAGTATAATTGTTTTAACAGCATGGATGTGGTTGCACAATCCAACTTGATTAACCCAAATGTGTTCCTGTTGGTGGCTGTTAATCAATGCTGATCCCGGTCACTTAATTTATTAAGCAGCTTTCACTTTAGCTGTAGCTGCCTTCTGTGAATTACCTCGGTTGTGTGTCACATCCAGCGTCTCTCCAGCTCCTGATTTAATTAAATCTCTGAATCGGGCTTCATTTCAATCTGCCACACAATTACAGCAAAGTGCCCCAGAGAGGGACGAGCGTCACAGAGTATGGAGGGAAAAAAAAATATCCCAGGGTAATTTCATCGTTTTTAAATGGATGATATAGATGGCAGTTGTTTTTTCCTCTCTCGCTCTTTCTGTTCCTAAAGGGCACACATCATCGCGGTCTCAAGTCTGTTTTGGCTCAAAGGAGATCAGCATTTCACTGACCCACATACACTGCTCAGAGCTACACTTAAAATGGATGCATCAGCGGTATCTGAAAAGGCGGAACCATCTCCCATATCATGCGAACATGACCTAGCAGGGTGCAATAAACACAAGCCCTCTGTGTACAATAATGAAGCCGGCCATTCATCACGCACTGAGAGGAACACCTGACTTCCGCCACGGCCCCAATAAAACACTTCAGTCTGTGATGGTTTGCAAAGCCCTAAGTTAAAGTCCACTATTTGGCTCCCAATGTGGATAGACAACAGGATAATTTGGACTATGGGGAAAAGCAACGTGAAGATGAGCAAATAAACGTACAAACTTTTGTCAGATTAGACCACATTAGACGCTGTAGATGTCTCTAGGAATGTTAGCCAATGTTTACACAATGGTGAGAAAGAGATATGGCCACACAACAGAAAGGAAAACAGTATACATAGAATACCTTTGAGGTTTAAAAACCTTACGCACTCACGCTCATGCTCACACACTCTGGCCTGGGAGCCGGAGCGTCTCACCTTTGTTTCTCTCTCCTCCAAGAGGGTCTCAAGCCTCTTCTGAGCAGCCCGCCCCTCGTGGTCATCGCTCACTATCAAGATGATGTGGTTCCAGTTGAACTCACGCATCAAGTCGAACCATACGTGCGCCTGGTGGGAGTAGGGAGGGACTGTCCGCAGAAAGGACAGGTGGATACTCTGAGGAGCACGAAGCAGGAAGTAGAGATTAACATTGTGGATTTAACAGTTAACTTATTAATAACTAATTTTTAATGACTCATCGCTCAGAATACCTTCACACCAAGGAGAAGAATGCACGATATGTTTCTTTTATAATTTGAGCTAGGGCCCTTAAATTACAATAAAGATTCATCTTAGTGCTACAGCACACAGATATATTTGAGACAAAAGTGTGCTTTTGTTTATGAAGGCCCTTCCCGGCTTCAATCATAGACTGTATCTAAAGATGGACGACATTACAGCTCCCCAAAAGTGAAGCCAAACCGTCTTGATCGCCCCCTGGTGGCGGGCTGCAGTATAAGTCATAAAGCCCGCCCCCTCCATGTTAACAGGTGGGGCATGGGCCAAACTAAAAAGCCAAAGTATACATTAAATCAATTTTTCCCAAAGATGGTTTCTGTCATTTTAGGTAGTTCTTATCATGCTGATGTATGTTCAAATGTTCATTTTTCTGAGGTTAGTTTATTTAGTTATTTGATGCTATAAAAATGGGGTGAGACATCATGATGGTTATTATGGTAACCATGATGTGGTTGTGGGTGCCCTACCCTCAGCGAAGTTTAATTTAAACCCAAACCAAAATGTTTTTCTAACCTTAATTAAGTACTTCAAACCATGATCTATCCCTATCCAAGTTGTTTTTGTGTCTAAGCCTAACCAAGCCTTAACCTTTGCTTTTTCACATCATAAAACATATTGATGTTTCCAACAGTGGCTGGTGAAAAACATAGGACTTTCATCCGGGAGACTGCTGTTTGCGTCTCGTGTGAAACCAAAAGTAAACGTTGACTTTACCCTTGTTAAGTAACGCTGTTACGCTTGTTACGTAACGTTGTGTAAGAAAGTCCGCTAAGGGTGGATGTTATTTTTTTACGCTAGTTACGTTGTTACAGTTGTTGCGCTACGTTGTTGCGCTACGGTATAGTTTTGGAATGACATGTTCAATAATGACATATGGGTGTAACGTTTGGGTGTCCACATATTATTGGCCATGTAGTGTACTCTTATTACTGTACACTAACAAAACATCAACGTACAATATATTGAAAGCTGAAATGCCTGCAGCTGAATTCGTTCCCTACATTAATGATACAAACAGTTTTTTTGTTGTACAACAAATGCCAAACCCAATTACTAATGGACAAACATCCTGTAAAAAAAAAAAAAGCATAAAAATGCCTTCATCTACGCACAGACCCCCTCGGGCTCCTTTAAATCCCCGGATTTAATGGCCTTTAACTTGCGAGATTAGCAGAGACGTCACTCAAATAGACTTTAAATTGAGTTATTAAAGTCCTCGGCATTTTATTTATGTGATTGCTTTAAACTTTCATTTTAGTGGCTTGTGCTTCATAAAAACATAACTCAGGTCAGAGGCATTATTAATGATGTCCTTTCAATTTTCAGCTGGAAACCCATTTAATCACAGCTCCTCTAATGGACAGTGATGGGACGTTTAATCTAGGAAGCTTTTGAAGCCGCCCCAGGGGAGCTCCTCACTCACTCGCTCTCCGTATTCTCTTCCTGTTTTCCTCTCTCTCTCTCTCTCTCTATCTCTCTTTACATCGCTCTCCTCTATCACTCACCTTGTCTGAGTAGATGGACATGCGGGTGGTGAGCCCCACCACAGGGATGCGGTAGAAGCCTGCAGTGTATGAGACAGGCGTTGGAGTGAGGTGGTCATTGGACTGGGGAGGGTGACTCACCAGGATAGCATAGACCTGCAGAGGCACAGAAGAAGAACACTTTGTCATTCTGACAATGGCATTAAGACCGAATGGTAACACCGCTACTCTACTCTGAGAAACATTAAAGGAGAACACCACTCACATTAAGAATACCAATATATTATTTCCATGGTCAACAAGAGTTCAATCAATATTAGTGAACACAACTCTCTCAAAGCCAGAAACCAGAGAAGTAAGTGTCAAACTTGTGATGTCATAGGGTATAAAGACTGGAGCTGCTCCATAGACAATGAACGGGAGACTGATTTCGTGGACCCACAGAATGTTTGTTTTCTTTTTAATACCCAAATGAGCTGATGAAAATCATATTTAAAGATTATTCACACACATCATATACAAAAACACACATATGGTATGTTGTAAAATGTCCCATTACCCTTCTCGGTAAATTAAACCATCCTAAATTATTACATTGTATATATATATATATTGCTGTACATTATCCCTTATGCTGGTCATTGTTGTGAAACAAACCCCGACAAGGTGATGCCGCACCCTGGACCCTGAAGGGATTTCTTTCACAACAATGACCCGCTAGCTGTATATTATCCCGCTTATTACACGGGTACTTACTTAAGAAATCAACAATTTGACACAAAAAACGATCCGCCAGAGTAAGAGATCAGAACTGTGCCCATAGCAATGGTCTGCTATACATAGCAACGGTCTGCTATAAAGAAATAACAGACTGTAGAACGCTGTGATTGACCAATCAGAATCGAGCATTCAACAAAGCTGTGAAATAAATATACATTTTTTTGTTGTTGTTGAAGGACACAATGCACACAGGACTCCATTAGGTTTATTAACATAAGAAAACAGCATTTGCTATTCACACATTACAATGATGATTGTATGATACTGTATTTACATTGTTAAAAGTTCATTTTAGCATAGTGATCAGTTCACCGGAGTTGGGTTAACAGCAGGGCAAAAAGTGAGATGTAGTGAACCCCTTTTGAACCCCCTGTGTTCCCCATCTTAGGTTGGTGGAATAAATGCCAATTAGAGTTATTTAAGAATACACTATGTAAGGCCTTTTTAAAACAGAGCTTCAAGATTACCTTTGTAAAGGTAGTTCTCAAGCAGTGCGCGATATATTCTAATGAGCCTGCATGTGACATAGGAAGGGGAGCAAAATCTGAATGGCTTGTTGAATCGTATGTTTTCTGATCTTGGCATCTCACAAAAACAGACTGTGTTGTCTCATTTCACAGTTTGTGGATTGGTAGGAACTCCAGATACGTATGTGCACAAGCACTGAAAAAGAGAGTTTTCCATGATATGTGCTGCTGTTGTCTTGGCCTGGACACTCTTGAAATGTGCTTTTTAATCTCAATGAGGCATTTTCTTGTTAAATAAATAAAACATTAGCACAAAATGATTGCCACGAAGGGCATTCGGACCCCCCCGAGCATCTCTCCGCTTTGCCTGATCTGTAATCCAGCCTTGGCTGAAACATCTGTTTTTCTACCCCAAGTTGAATTAAATTAGTGTGCTCTTTAAACACAATATTGTCATAGTGGGCACAACTGCTGCTCTAAACAGTTGTATAACAAGTTAAAAATAACATTTTTGAACCGGAAAATCTACATAAATTCATCTACGAGGAAGAGCAAAGAAGTATTTTCCTTTGTTGAAAATGTCTTCACTGGCAGACTGAATTTGTGCTCGTTTGATTTAGTTTTATCCGTGCATTAAGCAAACCAAAGCTGGCCAACTACTCTAGTAAACAAAAAGAATTCATGTGAGCTCAGACTTGAAAAATGCCTCGGAGATGTGAAGGAAGTGGAACAAAGTTGGCATGGCTGTGCAGGCATGGATTACTGGATATGAGCAGTCCGTATGGTTGGGTCAAAAATGAGGTCTATCTTCCAAGGACTGCTCCCAGGCATCTACTCCTCCATCTGCCACACACTTCCCTTCTCAGTAACTGCTGTCGCCTACGAGCCAATCTCATTTGATTAAACCTCCCTGTCTAAATTAGGTGTGATGTCCGTCTAATTTACGGGAGTAGGGAAGTGAACCATTGTTGGTGTAATCTGCAGAGCCTAATGGATGCTCACGCTTTGGATGAGCATGTGACAGGAGACTGGGTGCGACAGTATTATTCTACAAGCCTGTATCAATTAGAGTCATTACACTAAGCAGAGGACCGAGGACATGAAAGCAGCACTGACGCTGTGGGTGGGTACTTCTTTTTTTTTTTGTGTTGTTGTTCCCATGAAGCCTCATTATGTGTGTGGGAGAAGAAGGAGCGAGAGCGAGAGGGACTTCACGCCCCAGCATGCTGTGACATAACGTTGGCGCTTTTTAAAAGCCTTGTTGAGCATCACATAAGAGGACGGTTCAACAACTCTTCGAAAGGAGCATCGTACATTACTTATGGAATATGTTTTGTTTGTTAGTTCTGCGGCACATACGGTGTGAATCTTGTACTTTTTAAACAGCAACTTCTATAAAAAAGCAGTTGTTCGTGTCACCACTGCATCATATCACACACACAGACTGCAGCTTGAGTGAGCGATCCACCCCAACATACAGAAACTGTCCGCAGCCAGTGTCAGCGCCCCTTTTGCCAAAAATGTTATCATGCAGCAAAGCCAAAGTTGTTAAATGTAAATTGCCTTATTGCACATTTTTCACTCCTCACTGGCTCCTTTGCAGTTCAGCAGATCTGCAGCTGTGTGTGTGTCCTGGAACGTACAGTTGCCCTCTCATCCGAGATATTGCCCCCAAAACCAAAGCCTATTTCTGGATGTCTGTAAAACAGATGGGTCTGTGGGGAGTTCACTTGCAGTATATTAGATACTATACAAAGTGGACTCATGTGTGGATTATGTATAGCCTACAAAACATAGAATGGATGCCAAATTGGACAAATGACAGGCCTGTCATAATGTATTGGCTGATTCCTTTCAGTACCTTCATGCTGAATGGACAGTTAGTCTGCTATAGTGCGAGGCTTTTGGAGAATAGGTCTGGATTCAGAGCTCAAGACTGAGGATGATTCAGGCATTCAAATACCATCTAAGAATACATTACTGAAGCAGCTGATCGATAGTCCAGTGTTGTATGGTCATGTATGGTTTTTCTTTTGTTCCTTTTCCCTGATGATGATGGGCCTTGAGGCTTGAAAAGGTTGTGGAAGATGTGAATGAATGTGAAATTTATATATGTTTGGAATATTTGAATGTTATTAGTGTAATACAAATATGATGTTGTATATATGTGATAAATGTAATGTACTTGAGTTTGGACCGCATGCACTAAGACTATAGCTGGGGCCATTGGTATCAGCTAATGGGGATCTTTTTTTAAATAAATAAATACAAAGAACCAATCCGGTCTTTTACCTACTTCAAAGTGAGAAAACACATCTGATTATATAGGTTTCACTGAAAGCATCAACTTTCTATTGCAACGCACAGGGATGTTCATCCAAAATACTCTCACAGCAAACCAGTTTTACAGTTATAGGTGGAGGTGGAAGGTGGAAGGTGGAAGGTGTGCATGCATCATATGTGCTATGACATGCAGAGGTGGCACATGAATGTGAAATTTATATGTGTTTGGAAAATTTGAATGTTATTAGGTTAACACAAATATGATGTTGTATATATGTGATAAATGTAATGTACTTGATTTTGGACCCCATGCAGGAAGACTAGCTGGTGCCATTGGTATCAGCTAATGGGGATCCTTTTTTAAATAAATAAATAAAAATAACTACCAATCCGGTCTTTTACCTACTTCAAAGTGAGAAAACACATCTGATTATAGGTTTCATGGAAGCATCAACTTTCTCTTGCAAGACAAAGGGGTGGTTTTCTTCCAAAAAATACTCTCACAGCAAACCAGTTTTACACTTAGGTAGGTAGGTGGAGGTGTGCATGCATCATATAAGCTATGATTCAGACATTATTTAAATGGGTGTTTGATATGGCATCCCATGCATGCAGAGGTGGCATGCAAACTGTACCTGACTGGAGATGAGGTCCTCGCAGACGGACAGAGCCATCTGGATGGCGTTGGGTTTGTGCGTTACGGAGATGGCGGTCAGCTTGAATTTGTCCCTGCCGTAGACCTGGTTGGCCTGTGTCACGGCATCCTTGAAGACCTGCTCGTACCTCTTCTGGCTCAGCACGGCCCCGATGTTCACGATCTTCGGGTCGCAGCCGGCCCGCGCGCAGGAGCACGAGAGGAGCACCGCCAGCAGAAACAGACGCATCGTGTGGTGGACCACCGACACCGACACCGAGCAGCAGAGGAGCCGTGCAGCAGCCCGGTCGCTCGACCAGCAGCTTCTTCTGGACAGCAGCGCGGCTCCGCCAGTTCAATGCAGACACGATCCAGGTGGGCGGCGTGCAGAGCGAAAGGGAGGGAGGCTTTATGTGCAATGCGGAGGAATGTGCATGCTCTTATTAGGGTGCAGGGCTGTCAACCATGCAGGGATGTCCAAACCGCATTTTTTTTTTTTTTTTGCTCTCCCCTCTGCAGAATCGCTCACACCTCCCCCACCAAGAAAAGAGTTAAAGGCATTGTGTCCGATCTTCCAGGCTTCGGGGTGTGTATCGCTACCCACCCGCCCTGCAGCCGCTCCTCAGTGCGCTTTGTGCGGACTGATCAGCCCCTCCGATGCGTCTCTTGCTGATCAATCCGGAGCTGAGCTGAGCGGCTGCTGTCCTTGGTGCTGACAGCTGTGCATGCGCGCCGCGGTGCTGCTGCTGCGCGCTCCCGCCGTATCGGCTCTTTGGTTTTGCGCGTTGGCGTGCTGCTGCTGCTGATGATGATGATGCTGCTGCTGATGATGATGATGCTGATGATGCTGCTGCTGCTACTGCTGCTGATGCTGCTGCAGGAGCAGAAGCTGATCGTATGAAAAATAAATGCTCCTACTTGTTCAAAAAATCCTCCTCACCACCATGCTACTCATAATAGGACATGACAGGTTGAGATCAGCGAGGGTATATAGCGCACATATACCTGCAGGGCGCTGCAACATTTAATTCATGTGGGCTTTTTGTTAATGCGAGATGTGAGATTTTTTTTCCCCCCTTAAAATAGCATGATTGCACAAAAGCAGATGGAGATAGAGATGGAGATGGAGGGAGGAGTGTGTTTATTCCAATCTAGCTGGTTGCAGATCAGATGTGAGCCATGGATAGACACGTCCCATTGATGGGACTTGTTTTTCCCAAAAGTCTCATTTCTCTGCGTATAAGCTCTCTGCGTAAAGTGGACCTTGGACAGCTCATTAATCACACAGTAAGGTATGTCAGTGCCATCTACCATGTTCCAGCAGTCACACTTTAACACGAGAGGACCCGCCTGTTTTGTACACTGTAAACAAATGCTGTTAATTTACAGCAGGATTTTTTTAACTGAACCATAATGCATTCTTAAAAAGCATCACTTTACTGCTGATCAACTGTCTAAAGTATCATCAGTAACAGTTTCATGCAGTATTTGTTTAATTCTGGGACCTGATCTGCACATGTGAGGCTTGTACATTACACATGATTGGAAAATCAGGGAATTAGCTTTATTGTTCTTTACTTACATGTTGTTATGGTTTTATTCTGTGCTTGTAGCCAGCTATAGACAGACATTTGGGGAAAAGTGTCAACAAGTCTATTATAGCCTTTTTCCTAACAAGTGCCTTTAATTGTATTTAGTGTGACTCTTCCTATGTCTGTAACCTGCTAAGTCTATAGGCAAAAAATAATGTTTATTAAAATGTATGTAAAAAATACAACCTAAATAGTGCATTAAAACAAATCAGTAAGATAATGTAAAAGAAAGGTGAAAAAAGCTATATAATATATCTTTAAATAGTAAATTAACTGTAAAATACTGTGAAATTAATAAAAAAAAAACCAGTTCAAACTGTATTTTTCATTAACAGTACAAAACTGTAAATTTCAGCGACAGTATAATAATGTTAATTTTTAAAGGCAACCCTGCTGCCAGTTCTTTACTTTTATTTTACTGGGAAATTCTTAACAGTGTATGTCCCAGTGCCATCCACCATTCTCCAGCCGTCACACTTTAACACGAGCAGACCCGCCTGTTTTGTAATTATGCATGTTCATGTGCGCATGTGTGCATGTGTGCATGTGTATACAACCAGCCTGTGTTGTGCATGTTTATATACGCCTAAATCTCTGACCCCATGCTTTGGAGTGTTTCAGTATCTGTGTGGAGCATCCCTGCAGCGAGATACAACATGAGCACAGTCAACCATGGTTACCTAGGAAACTAGATTTCTTTCTCCTCTTTACACGGAGGAAAATATTCCCTGACAAGCAGACAGCGAGTTTTATTCATCACAGCAGGAACCGTCCAAATAAATGACTTTAACAAAACGAAACATGTATACACAAATATAAAAAAACATTAAAAAAGGGCGTTTATTCTGAGAGGCTCATTGTGTGAACTATACTCAAACAGCCGTTTATCATTTTTTATTATCTTGGTTATTAATAGCCAAATATTTGTATATTTTGCACCCAGAGGGATGTGTTTATTCCCTTACACTGATATCAACAATTGCGATTGAAAAAAAAATGTATTTTGGAAATGAGGCCACCATAAAATCATCGAACAGTGTTCTGAATTATAAATCGCACAACACTGTGGTGTCTCTCTGTGTTGCAGTGAGCTGATAAATTAATCACAAGGCTGAAGAAATCAACAGTCATCAGCTGCTGGCTGTGTGCTTCCATAATGAGCTCGACTCAAACATGATTTGGGGGGCAGGGGGGGGAGTTATTAAGACAAGGAAAATGTAATTACTGTTGCTAAAGTAAAAAGGTTAGCTGGCTAAATGATTCATCACTTTACTTTTAACATTATTATTTTTTAACATTTTCCTGTGAGAAACTCACCTCAGACTGAGTTGTGTATAACAGAAAACCCTTATTTTCAAAGCGTTGACATTAATTGTGCAACAAACCAGACACTAATACAATCCACACAAAGCAGCACTGTGAACTCATCAATACATCTGAATGCATTTTCAGTTCTAGTCTGTTCACATAACTTGATTTTCATTTACATCGTCCCAAAATAGTTAGATTAAAGGGAGCATATCATGAAAAACTCATGCTTGTGCACAAACATTTGGGTATCTGGAGTGCCTACCAACCCTTAAACTGGGACATTTCTTGTGGGCTGCCTAGATCAGAAAACATGTGATTCAACAAGCCAATCAGATCTGGCTCCCCCTTCCTATGTCACGTGCATGCTCATTAGCATATATTGCATACAGAACTACCTTTGCAAAGGAGAGCCAAGCCAATCAGAGCAGACTGGGCTTTTTTTTGGGAGAGGATATTTAAGGCCCAATTCCCAACCGGCCCCTACACCCTCTCCCTACCCACTTCAACTACATTTGCGTGTTCTCGTGGAGGGTCCGCCATATTAAGTGCCATCCCAAACCCAATTAGCGGGGAGTGGAAGTGCGTTATGAAACCCTCTAACAGCGAGCCTGCATTGATGCCCACTTAACCAGCTACTGACGACGTGCAACGCCGTTTTATCACTCCAATGTAAGTTCTGGACATCTGTAACATTTACTTGTAAACTGCTCAAACTAAGATATACATTTAATTTATTCTACTTTATTGTCATACAGAAGTTATCAACTTAAAGTAAATGCATTGTATTTAGGATCAAATATACCCTTGTCTGGTCTATAAAACAGTGGACGTGTTCATTTGATTGAAGTGTTGTATATTTATACGCATATACACAACATATATTTATTAACGTTTTAGTCCTATCAGCAGCTATAACTCCATAATTTATTATATCTTCAACTGTGCAATACTGACCTAACAGTAATAATTGTAGTGCAATAATTCAGCTGTGCAATAATCTGGCATTAACACTGCATTTATTTATACATTTAAACTCTTCATATTTATTTATACTGATTTTTACACACTTAGTGATAGATCTTGTATTTATACCCAACACCTTAAAGAATGGTGCTTCATTAAGCTGTGAGTGTGACTACAAATGGAGTTCACTCCGTCACGGAGGGGGAGTTTGTAGGGACCTGATTGGAACTGGGCCAAAGAGACAGGCGTTAAAATGCAGCATTTCAGACAGGGAGTGAATACAGGTATATTCAGACAGACAGAATGAGAAAAATAGTGTATTTTTGGAACAGTAAAGCATGTAAACATGTTAGAAACTCAAAATACAAGTATGAACCTGAAAATGAGCACGATATGTTTCCTTTATAGCCTCGTCGTCTTAGAGGATTATTTAGGAGAATTTCTCAAACCATAAATCCATCAGTTTAACTGAAACCTGACAAATACATTAAAAACACCATTAAAAAAAGTCAGTTATGAAATTGTCATCATCATTACACCAACCCTCGAAATCAACAAATAAAAAAAGACTGGAAGCAGAGAAAGAAAATCCCTGAAGGCAACACAACAATATTGTAGTTGTAAAGGAAACAAACATGTTTAGTATGTATAACATAACGGTACTAAAGCGGCGTGTCTAGAACAGGAAATGTGTATACATTTGGGAGAAACTCAGACTGGTTGGTCTGATTGGATTCAGGGTTTTGATAAACAGTCAGTGTCTCTCTGGAGCCCAGCATGGATCCACTTTCAAAGGCCTTTTTCCTCATTGAAGTGAAGCAGAAGCTGGAACTGGAAAACACACTTTAACTCCAAAATGCCAGACAGGAGGAGGAAACAAGCCCCTGCCACCATAAAATAAGTTTTAAAATAATGGTGTTTAACAGAGCACCTAATGAAACCCCCCCACCCCCACCCCCTCTTAGCCTCTATGTGACTGCCACAGCCAGTTTGTAAACTCACCACTTATTGGATGGCCCCAACGGCGTGCTGGCTTCTCATTAAACGAGGTTATGAAGCCCTCCTCTGCCTCTCCTCCTGCCCACTCTTCCTCCACTCACACATCAATAAAGCCAGACCAATCTGCTCTGCAGCTATTATGTAATAAGTTTGCTGGAGGAGCTACACAACACAAGAGTCCTATAAAGACTCTCCAGCTCAGTCAGACTCGCACACAAATGAGCGCAGGCAGTCTAGCACACATAGATCATTGCAAGCTTTTAAGCTTAAGTATACACACATAGGCTACACGCTAATCCACACGGACGCACACACAAACACGGACACATTCGAGTTCACACTTTGAGCTTCCGCCCACACATAAGTAATATCTCATCTACCACCCACGCAGTCCTCTGCATGGCTCGAAGAGAGATGTTTGTGTGTGTGTGTATGTTTCAAAACCAACGTATTCTCATACGCCAGTTCGTATGATATCTTCCGTCTTCACAGGAAACATTTTGGTTAGGTTTAGGCAACAAAACTACTTAGTTAGACTCAGGAAAAGATTGTACTTAAGTTACGCCACACCGGAAGTAGCGTAACTTAAGTACGGAAGTTCTGTGACAAAAACTACCTAGTTAGGTTTAGGAAAACATTGATTTTTGGGTTAAAATAACACTGGAAATGGCGTAACTTAAGTTACATGACAAATGAATCAACGTTGACTTCCCCATTTTAATCAAAACGAGCCGTCCTCCTTGCTGGACACATAACATTGGACTCTATGTGTAGGCGGCTGTGAAACAATTAAACTGTATGACAGAGTCCTTCTTTGTGATAGACATTACTTCTTACCGGAATCACCATTTCAAAATAAAAGCACCCGCCTTAATAATGTAATGTAACAGGTGCTATTACCAGTGTTACCTTTCAGAATAAAATCACCTTTATAACGTAATAGGATAAAATTAGCATTAATAAACACCTAGAAAAGGAACAAACACGAAACAACGTACTATACAAATATACCGGTCCATGCCAAGGTCATTTACAGACGTAGTATTGTCAATGTTTTTTTTAAAGACATCTTGCAATGTGGGGGCCCCGGCCATAAGTTAATTAAAAGTTTGGGAACCCCTGGTTAAACACACTGAGCACCAGACTATAGTTATTTCACTTCATTTTCTTTCTATAATTTCAAGTGGTGAAAAGAGCCTTTAATTGAAGAATCACCCATGTATGAAATACAGAGTGAGAGCGAAGGGGAGGAAAGAACAGACAGAGCATGTCACACTTGAACTCCTACATGTTTTAGCGCTTAGCATGACAGCAGCGCTTTTGTCTCCAAAACTGCGTGCCTGCAGCCCGTCATGTTGCTCTTTGCTTCAGATGAGAGCGTTTTTCAGAACACATTTTGCTCCGACCTGAACATGTGCAAGTTGAAATTGTGTGAAGAAGCGTACCATATATATCTATGTACATCTATATATCACTTTAATGCATCGAGCAGCATGGAGCTGATGACCGTGGTTGTTGGACGCCCACGTTATCTGATCAAAGTGAAGAGTAAAACAGGTCATGCTCTGCCACTGCGTTGACACAAAGAGCCTTGGAAATGGTTTGCCTCAGTGACTCATCTGCAGATGGATGCCTGCCTATCTGATGTGTTTCTCATGTAGTGTGAAGTCCTCACATAAATTATAGATGTGCGAGCCCCCTCAGTGCTCGCTTGCTTGCTTGTCCCGATGCCGAGCTGAAGTATTCATGCTGCAGAGAACACAAAGAATCAACCGGATTTTTGATCCCAGCTTGCTGCAAAGCAAGCGCTGTGGGGGGGTTGCAGGCCTGATCAATATGGATCAATTTTTAGTTTCACATCAGAGAGGCCTGTCAGCTTGAGACAGTCCAATGAGTCGGTTAGGAATTGATCTCAGGAAAACAGGCGTACATGTTATTAAAGAGGATGTGAAGACACCACGATGATCCTGTTCCTCTTTAAAGGGATCCGGTACTTGATATAAAGGACATGGAATACAAGTTCCACATGCCTTAGACTTGTCTTTTCACATTATTACATGATGTTCTTGTCGGGCAGCTCACCATTTTGAAACACAATACGGTGTTAGCATGTCTCTACATCAGTGTGCCCAAGGCAATAATATATACTTTATAGGAGTAGTACTTCATAAATAATAGCCTGTATGATGTATTTTTAAGAATCATGTCTTGGTTGCCGTTGCATCATCATTGGCGTTAGACATTACAGCCAGTCAACCAATGATACTGGGAGCCTAAAACCTTGACAACTTCATCCAAAACGATACTAAGATAAAGATACTAAATCAAACAAATTAATAATATTTATACACAATATGTACACAATTATTACATTTACATAACTTATATATTTGAAACTCATACCACCTTTCTTTGCAGTTATTTACTTATGTTAGGACACATTTATTATTATGTTTTATTTTATTTTTTTTATTGGCCATTTGGGGCAGCAGGGCAAGCTGAAAAGAACTTTGACATATTGTCACCTTTCAATTTGTAATGACTAACATGTAAATAGTTTACACAATTAGCAAACAGAGCAAAATTATTAGTCATTCTCCATGAGTCGTGTTGCAGTCCACCTCGTGAATGTCAATACAATATTCACTCTCTTGAGAAAAGCATCTGTCTGTGGCAGTGGGTTTATCAGAGGTTTTAAGCCTGCTGAAAACAGCAGTCATGTTGCTACGGGAGACAGGGTTGATGAGAGCCGAGTTGCAGAAATTGCAAACAACAAAGAAATAATATAAATAGACGAAAAAGCCTCTGAGACAGTGGTCAATTTCTTTGAGTTTGTCACTATGAGTGACTCCTTTCACGTTACACATATTCATTTAATTCAGTGGTTCCCAACTGGGGGTACAGGCCCCCCTTAGGGGGCGCTTAAAATCAAAGGGGATTCGCCAAGACTGGTCTGCTCTGAGGGTGTCAAAATTAGATTTGCTCATGTATAACTAAAAGCATAATAACACACTTAAAGGATAATTTATACAAAAGTCTGACTTAAAAAGATATATTCTTTTGCTAGTTTGTCACAAAATCTAACAAAATATTCTACTTCAATCCATATTTGTTGGCGTTTAGCCTTTCAAAAACAACCTATTTGCTCTTCTGCTTGACACACACAAAGGGAGGCCCGCACTTGTTTTAACAGGGCGGTCTAGCAGCAATCTGAAAACACCATAAATTACATTTATTTAATCACCACAATAACAAAAAAATATATTTTGACTCTAACACTATTATTGTAAATGAATTGTTGTTACAAAAAAAAAGATCATATTCTGTATTCTGCATTAGCTTAGCAAATCCGTCAAGACATCATCACTTTATTTATGTTGACAAAACTGATGAGTTATAAAGTTGATTGAATAAAACATTTTAATACACTAAATCACTTTATTCAAATTCAGGATTTTGTTCAAGGATTGGTAATTTTTTGGGGTGATGACGTCTTAAATACAAGTAGGGGGGCTTCAATGAAAATAGTTTGGGAACCACTGATTTAATCCATTGTTAATATAAAACATATTGATGAGTGCAGCTATAAAACTAAATATAAACTTTTTAAATTATTATTTTATTAACCTTTGTCTTTGACAATGCACACAACAGGTTCCTGGCTGGATTCAAACTGGGGACGTTGTGGTTATGTAGTATGTGTCTTAGACTACTAGACCATCAGAATGCCCCAAAGCGTATCCTTCACACAACCAAAAACTCAATTGACCAGAAATCTAGTCAATATATGAGTATTTATATGCAGATACATAGTAACAAACTTAAAAGTGCATCAACAACAAAATGAAAAAAAGAGGAAGAAACCACTGTGAGCTTCAGCCTTCATCGTTGCTCTCTTTCTTTCTCTCTTTGAATGAATCAAATGGATATAAAGGATTAAATTGTAGGGCCAAGTCTCCCTCATGTGCACTAAGAGAGGAGATCAAGCTGATGGGTTTTTTTGTTGCTAAGAATATGCAGCAGTAACAGCACAGATCATCCGAGCTGTTCTGATGAGAATTAGGTCAATACGAGACCCAGAAAGATATGACGAGTTTTGATCCAAAGTCAAACCTCCATTTATCCGTGGCACCAAATCCTGCAGATCAAAGCTGCGGCACTCTTCAGAGAAAACAAAAGTCATGAGGTTGACAAACTGATAAGAGACCGGATCCTCTCAGTTTGACAGATATTTTAGAAATGTTGTACAAGGAACTTTAGGGGGCTGAATTAACTTTATCAATGCATTACCAATAATGAAAACAAAATTCTTCATGTGCACATGCAAATTATCATATTTAGGAAAACATGTTAGCTTTTGCCAACTCCAAATTGGACTTTTTCCAATTATAATACAGTAAAAGATAACTATACAGGCCAGAAACCTTGAGTCCAAAGGTGAGTCTGTTATAATCAGGTTATGTGAAATGAAAGATAATAAATGAGGTTAATAAAACAAAGGAAGCATAAATGACATTGCGGAGTAACTATTTGAGGAAAAACTTATTCCTCAAAGCCATGTTGCCTGTTGAATGTGCCAACCATGCAGATGTTTGTATTTCCCTAAATGTCACTTATTTGTAACAGTATCAAAATAGTTAACAGGCAGTTAAAGGTGCAGTGTGTAGGATCTGGCGGCATCTAGTGGTGAGGTTGCAGATTGCAACCAACTGAAACTTCTCCCGTGTGCCAAGCGTGTATAGGAGAACTATAGTGGCTGACATGAAAATGCGAATGGCCCTCTCTAGAGCCAGTGTTTGGTTTGTCTGTTCTGGGCTACTGTAGAAACAGACTCCATGGAGAGTATGATTGGTGGAGGTAAGAAAAACAAATTGGTAAAAATAGAGGTGATAAAGATGCATGTGAATTGAAAAACTGAGCCGTAAAAATGGATTTATCAAGTGATTTGATTAATTTAAATTAAGAAAAGAACATGCCCACTCAGCGAACCACTCTACTTTTGATTTTTGTGTGGTTTTTGATTGACATTTTAGGTGGAAGTAAAAAAAAAAATTGCTTGCTGTAAATGATAAATGTTTGGTATTGTGATTGATGAATGGTAGACAGTAACACTGATTATCAGATCAACACTGTTTCAAATAAATGTCAATCAAGTTTATCAAATCAATTGACAATTTCCATCACTTCCAATATTAATTCGTAAGCATTTTCATCACTTCCCTTTTCTTCAATTATGTTTTTGTTACTTCCACTCTTGAGGCCACTTTTCTTAAATGAGAAATGGCAATTTTGTGTTGCGAGTGATGAATGATGAATGTAAGACGGTGAAATTGATGAAACACGGCTCTGTTTTCATCATATCACGACTGTTTTAGTCAAATCACTTGTTAATTTAACACTCTATTTTTCATTAACATCAATTTTTACGGCTCCATTTTTTGATTCACATGCATTTTCATGACCTCCATTTTTTATCAATTAATTTTTGTTATTTCCACCCCTCATAGAGGACCCACTCCGTATGTAAATATAAATGGCTTATTCTAAAGCAATGAAAACACAATCATTCTTATTTCCAGTTGATTAAATAAAGCACTTTTTATATTCCATTTCTGCCAATAGATGCCCCTAAATGCTACACGCTGTTCCTTTAATCCATAAACCATTTTGCAGAAGTCAGACAACTGAAGATCATCTATAATCTTAGCTGTTACCGAACAGTATGGCCACCTTTACAACATGAACAACCAGGACGCAGCCCAGCAGCACCAGGAAGAGCAGCAGCAGGGCAGTGATGGAGAAGCAGATGAACTGAGGTCTCATCAGCCCAAGTCCTCTGACAAGGCAGGAAGGGTCGACGCAGCAGCCACATGTGTTTGTGTATGTGTCCACAACCAAGCAGCATAACGCCGATGCTGGGATGGCCTCCTCAAGTTCAGGGCTGTGGCTGATAACAAGGGCCGGTCCAGGCTCGTAAAAGCTGCTACTGTACGACTCCTCCTGCAGTCTTCTGATCTCCCACTGTGGGAACGGGGTGGTCTGTCGACAGAATGGGCACTGCAGTCGGCTCTGGTCCTTGGCCCGCTTCATGA
Organism: Sebastiscus albofasciatus; assembly: GCA_916701655.1. Taxonomy (NCBI): domain Eukaryota; kingdom Metazoa; phylum Chordata; class Actinopteri; order Perciformes; family Sebastidae; genus Sebastiscus; species Sebastiscus albofasciatus. The sequence goes on along the minus strand of CAKAOI010031937.1, from coordinate 90,881 downwards.
TGCCAGCTACACAGTGGTGGCACAGTGCGTGGTTGCAGTTGAGCAAGGTGACGCGGTGGTCTCCGTGCGAGTCGAACAGCTCGCTGCAGATGGGGCACTCGTGCCGATTGCTGTTGCTGCACAAACTCCTGACACTTCCACTGCAGCCCGGCTCATCCCTGCCAACCAATTCCAGCTCTTGTGAAACAGATGTCTTTGGGTCATCCCCATCTGTCGCTGCCTGCGTGTCTGATGCTTTGTGATTCTCATCACGGCCGTCCTGATGTTTCTGCCGAAGCAAAGGCCGTGTGACAGAGTCACTCTCATCTTCTTGCTTGCCCCTCGCTGTGTAGGAAACTCTGACAGAAGTCTCTTCTGTAGCCGGCAGATGCTTTTCTTGGAGTGTAACAACGTCTTCCTCCTCAGTTTCAATGACTTCTGCTTCAGCCATCCTTCATAACCGTCCGTTGGATACATTTAACACAGTCCTAACACAAGCTCAGTATGCTTCCTTGTTCCTGGACAAAACACAAGTGAAGCCAAATGTTGATGTAATGCTTCAGTATAACAAAGGCAACACAGTCCTCTCCCACCATAAACCCAGATAAGATAAGCACATTCATAGATAAGGAGTGCTATGCAATAACATGAGCCTCAGAGAAGTGCCACTGGCCAAGTAGTACAGTGAACATTTCACTATTCCACTCAATTTAACACGCTAACGCATTCAGTGCAACGGAAAGCTTTCGCCAGTCGAGAAATGCATGAGCAAACACATTAGAGCAGAGCAGACAGATTTATTCTACATATTTAAATGAACATTACATATGTAGATTAGCCCGTGACAAAAAATACATTTCAATATTGAGAGAGAACATCTGATATTCATTGTGCTTTTTAACATTGCTGATTACTCGCTTTTGAAACGTGTCTCCTCTCTTTCTCTCTATGATCATCTGACAATCTAACGGATATTAAAATGTAATGTCAAGCAATCCCACACAATCAGCCCCATCACCACGGGCAACTGAACATTACATTGCACAGTATCATTCAATAAAGCCTCACGGCGTTGTAGTCATCAGTGATTACGAGTCAACAATGTGCACCAGGAGTAAATGCACAAAAAAATATGTTTACTGCATATTGATGTCTCACATGCAGATCTGCTGGGGCGATAATGGGAAGACAAATTGAATAATACACAGACAGAGTATTAAGAGCAACACTTCCCATTTTTTTACATAAATGATCAGAACTGGTATTGAGTAAAGACTGACTTTAAAGAGGACCTATCATGCTCATTTTCAGGTGCATACTTGTATTTCTGGTTTCTACTAGAACATGTTTACATGCTTTAATGTTAAAAAAAATTATGAGAGCAATGTGGGTACCACATTTCGTGAATATCGGAGCAATGATGGAGCTATGGAGACCGCTGGGCATGCCCGAGCCCAATCACTAATAAATCAATTTAAAAAAGGATTTTTAAGAGGAGTTGCTGTACTTTACATTGACATTGCACACTGCTGTGATTAGAAAATCCCTATCAGCCGGCCGTTGAGCACCCTGAGATATCAATCGGAAAACAAACACACCTGCCATTCTACCAACGGCTGAGGCAGATAAAGCCAAAGTGAGAAAGAAAATGATAACAAATCACAGACTTCTCACTGAACTCAAACTAGAAGCAGGTAGTTTATATTAACTCATATCAAATATACAGACAGAAAACACAGTCTCTCAAGCACAAGACTGTTACGGGTTATATGTGCATCACAGTGTAATTATTCACATTTTGCAGAGTAAAGTGTTTTTTGACAATCTAATGGTCTTGTCAGCGATACAGCGAGGCAATCGTGGCGTTCTTAGTACTGCTTGCTTTGTATTGTTTGTTAGCACTGGTTCATCAAAATCTCACATTCACAGGCTGAATCCACTCTTATACCAGTCCAACCAGGCGACATGACAGCTGCAGGCACTTGCGTATATATATAAAGCTGGAAAGTCATTCAATAAGATTTAGAAAAGGAGGTTATAGGGGTTAACAGAAGGTTCAGGCTTTCAAAAGAGCCCTAAGCAGGTCAGGTCTCCCTTCCTCCTTTAATTTTTTATAAGTGACAGATAAAAATCAATCCTGGACTCCCTCCTCTGAGACCTCTGATTAATGTCAACCCCGACCTGACATCTTCTCTGCTGATCTCTCCGGTAGTTCAGGGGGGTCAGAAGTCCAAAGTGTCGCGCTGGTATTGTAGCCGCGGGCTGTTCTCGCTGTAGAACTGACTGAACCAGCGCCTGTGCTTCTGGATGGCTGAGTCCTCCTTCACGAGGAGAGGCTTGGAGATGTACTTCTTATTGTTCCAGATCATCACGTCCCGCTCAAACTAGACACGGAAAACAGGAGACGGTCACTGGACACAGTTGTAAATCATGATTTCAAAAAGGTGCGACAAAGACGAACCCTGACTAAATATGAATATTAGGGCTGTCAATCAATTAAAATATTCAATTTTGATTAATCACAATTATCCACTGTTAATTGTGATCAATGGCAAATTAATCACACAGTTTTTATCTGTTCAAAATTTACCTTAAAGGATTCAATACTCTTATCATCATGGGAGTGGGCAAATATGCTTGCTTTATGCAAATGTATGTATATATTTATTATTGGAAATCAATTAACAACACAAAACAATGACAAATATTGTCCAACAACAACTGTGAGTGTGTCAGTGTGCTGACTTGACTATAACTTGCCCCAAACTGCATGTGATTATCATAAAGTGGGCATGTCTGTAAAGGAGACTCGTGGGTACCCATAGCCATCTAGTGGTGAGGTTGCAGATTGCATCCAAATGAAACTTCTCCCGTGTGCCAAGCTTGTAGGAGAACTACGGTGGCTGACACGAAAATGTGAAAACACGAATGTCCCTCTCTAGAACAGTGTTTGCTCCTGTAGATATAAACGGCTCGTTCTAAGGTAACAAAAATACAACTATTCTTATCGTCAGGTGATTAAACACTAAAGAAAACATACTTATTAATGTTATATTCCATTTCTGCCAATGCTACACACTGTTCCTTTAAAGAAGATTTGAAAAGGAACAGACTTTCACTTAAATAGGACTCAGAATTAAATAATGACTAAAAGAGCAATCTGTATTTTCTACTGTCTCGCTGCATTAATTTATTATGATTTATCAGCAGGGATTTCTTGATGAAATGTTGATTAAATGTCACTCCACACTGTTACTCAGCTGCTGACATTTGGCATTTGAGTCCACACTCAAACTCCACCTCTTTAAATGTCCTCCAAAATTGAGTTTCCTCTCGAGGCTCTTTGTGTAAATACCACATGGAGAAACAAAATGACAAAATCATTTACTACAATTATTTTTAAATTATTCTTTTTCTAAACTTTGTAGAAAATGTACAGACCTAAATGTTTCTGTAGCACACACTGTTGAAAAATATCAAGTACCAAAGGTTTGCATCAAAAACGTGGTGTTTTTACTTTACTTACTTTGATTTAAATCATAATTTTGCCAGTTTTAGACTATTAAGGCTGCTTGTTTTTAGACAGCATTTAACATTTGAGAAATTGTCTGGGCTATTTCTCAAACATATTGTTTTGGTATCAGTATATAAACTCTTCAGAAATGCATTAGCATCAAAAAATTCAAACGATACCCAGTCTAAATCAAAACACAAGCATCCACTGATTCAGATAACTTTTTAAGGGGAAGCATTTTTGCATAACACCTCAGCAGCAAAGCCAAAAAAAAACATTCCTTATGTAGGCTAAAAAAAAGGGCAATGACTCCACAACCAGAGAGGATCATGATGCAGCATTATGGAGGAGGAAGGATTCACTTCTAAAAGTCAAGCCTGCTTCATCATACTGTCAGTTATTCTTTGATGGGGAAACAATCACCATCTGTCATGTTTCCTGTGTTTAATCAAACTGTGTATCTTGTAAATCTATCCATTACCTTCTAGAAAAATACTTTTATCCTTTGAGCCAACTTGTTTTCCTTTTTGTTAAATCAGTGACTGTGTGTTTTTCACTGCACCACACAGCTAATTATCAAGTTTAATGAGGGCTATTTACACCATTTCCGTGACTGTGTGGTGTTACTTCTGGTGGCAATGAGGAGGCAGAATTAAACCAAAGGCAGAGTGGGAGGCAAATGTACACAATGATCTCTTCACATCACAGCAATTCTGAATTATAAACTTCCTATATAAATCACTGATCTAACAATAGTATGCACATTATTCATGCAGTTCAGCTTTGTCAGTTTTGATGTATACTCCAAAATACCATATAATTAGGGCTGTCAATCTATTAAAATATTTAATCACGATTAATAGCAAGATTGTCCATAGAAAATCGCAAATTAATCACATGTTTTATCTGTTTGAATTTACCTTAAGGGAGATTTATCAAGTATTTAATACTCTTACCATCATGGAAGTGGGCAAATATGCTTGCTTTTTGCAAATGTTTGTATATATGTATTATTGGAAATCAATTAACAACACAAAACAATGACAAATATTGTAAATATGCTGCAGAACCAAACAATGTGACATTTAAGGACTATGTGACAGTGTTAGTAGAAGGTTGGGTGTATACTGCACCTGAATGCTCTCTGCTTTGAGGATGAATTTGGGCACCAGAGGTGGGATATTAGACTGATAGAAGATGGTGTGAGAGACACACTGCAACAGAGGCTCCACTGGAGTCACACTGTGCAAGATAACACCTCGGCCCAAGAAACTGTGGTCAAAAAGCAGGAACACCACTCCTGGACCCACCTGAAACACAGACAAATACATGATCATTGCAACCTGTAGTCATCGTTTACATCAGTTTAGGTTGGTACTCAAAGCCTGTAGTGTTGATCAGACCAGAATGCCTATGATCTATGGGAGAACAATGCATTTACATGCGTGGTTGAGCCCAATAATGACCATCATCATCAGTCATGTATTTCATTTCATCCCACGATAATGCCCCTAACCGCCCCACATGCATTAGAGTAATCATATCTGTGCAGACCTCTGCAACTGGTTAAACTAGTGAGATTAGTGGTTTCAGGGTACACTTATTTATCACATGGCCAGATTAAAAGGCACAGACTGCACAGCGGTTGCTAACGTTACACGCATAACTGTAAATCCGCTGTACCTATATGAACACAATCGCTTTTGTTAAAACACACACAGTTCACATCCTTTGGGCTCTGTACTGTTTTCATGAAGACTTAAAAGAGAAATCCTTCCAAACCACCAGAAGCCATTTTAAAGAAGACCCATTATGCGTTTGTGCTTTTTCCCTTTCCGTTAGTGTGTTATATAGTTTTTTGTGCGTGTGCAAAGTTACAAAGCCCAAAGTCCACACGAAACGGAGTTACTCTCCCCCACAGAAACACTGCTCCTGAACTGCCCAGAAAGTCTTGCTTGAAGTCCCGCCTTTTCTTCCGTTACGTGGTGATGTCACCAAGTAACACATTTGCATAATACCTACCTACTGGCTAGTTTGGCATGCCCTTAAACGAAGTTAGTTAGAGCGGAGCTGGAGCAGAGACTGAAGAGTTTGGTTCGGTTGACCACTCATAACAGAGTGGGCCAGCTGACCAATCAGAGCAGACTGGCAGTAGTTCAAACAGAGCGTTTCCGACAGAGGGTGAAAAGAGGTGCTGCAGCACAGCCGGTACGAGAAAAATAAAGCATTTCTTGAACATTAAAGCATGTAAACATGTTAAAGTAGAAACCCAAAATACAAGTATTAACCTGAAAATAAGCATAATAGGTCCTCTTTAATGTTGTCTTTACTGTACCTGTCTAGCCACAACATGAACATCCAGCAGAGGCCAGTGCCAACCAAACACAGTAAGCGCATGTTTCACCAACATCTGAGAGCAATGCTTGTTGGGCTCCGACTCTGGTTCCCATTGAGCCTTGAATAAACACATAGACAAAGAACATACCGTGGCATTCAAACACAGAAATACACTGTTCACTAATATGTCATCCTCCCAAAATATATATATTCTGCACTATTTAAAATCTAAATACCAATAAATAGTATAAAAGGTTAAAAGGTTAGGTTTAACGCTTTTCAACTGATTTGGCATCCCTGAAACTTTGAGGAGAAACAACATCTTTAGCTTAGAAAGATCATTACCTTCCAGTCATGCCACAAAAATTCCCAGGTTTTGCTCTTGGTGTAACGCAGATCTACCCCGCTGATAATGCCTGGCGTGTGCAGGTGAGCGATGTGAGCGATGTCTGCTGCATTTTCAGGAATCTCCTATAGGGAGGCGAGGTCAACATGACGACATTCTCGTGATTGTGTTAAGGGGATAATGTTTCTTTATACTTAAAAGCTGCTGCATTGATCATTTATGAAAAATTAGAGACACCTGACAAAGTAAAACACCTAACAAATTGGTTTTAATCTTCAAATCATCTTCTCTTCATGCCTCTTACATATAAACACTTCCACACATACTGTATATGCACCTACCTGTATGTGAGCGTTGATGAAATGTTCAGTTCTCCCCCGATAGACCCACTCCCCCTTTGTAATTTCTGGCAGCTCTGGGACGGTCCACTGAGGATCTTCTCCATCACAGTGAAACCACACCAGGATCTGGCCGTTGACCTCACAGCTGGGCCAGCAGCGCATCTTGGCAAACTCAGGCACTGAATGACAAATGAAACACAAATCTGAATCATACAGTGTTTTCATTCAACATGTATACAAGGAAATTGGCAGCATATTATTTTGACAGTCCACTCCATACAGTAGATATCCGGCTTTACCAGTCTATTCATAACAAATAACGCTGGCCTATTAACTTTTGGTAAGTCAACATTAGCTAATTTAGTGTTTAAACACTATAAAAAACAGCATAATACCATAATCTGAAGACAATGTATTAACTGATAATATTCATGCTCCCCAGAGGATGAACTGTTTTCATTAGGGGCACTCATTTAGCTTTCCTCTGGTGCCACATTTTGGCAAAATTGTCAACTTTGCATACAAACTAATGTCCAAATTTGCTGTAAATAAGTATTTTCTCCAGGGTATGAATTTTAATATTTTTTTTGTTGGCCTCTACACCACCATATGCCCAATTTCTTCAGTGCTACATAAAATATATTAACATCTCTTGCCTCAGCACACAGACTGAAATGTTAGACATTAGACATCTGTTACAGGATATCCTGTAGCACCACCTTCAGGACAAACTTTGCATTTTACTGATGAGGCTCTGAGAACAGCAGAAATATCAAGATCTTGTTTGTTCCATTAGCACCAGCCACTAGCCAGGCTTTTAACTTTGAGTCTTTTTAGAAAACTAGTAGCTATTAAACCTTTTTTAGGGTCTGACCACCTGAGGCTGACAATGATTGCAGTTTTTTGAGTTTTATTTTCCATCCAAAACCAAGGTTTCTGCAGTGCAAACTATACATAATCCAAAATTAATAATACAAAATAAATACTTACCAACTAATCAAACAATCACCAGCTGGATGGAATTGCAATTAATAGTTAACTCAAAATATTACAACAGACTAAAAAGAAATGCGAACAAACACAAACATAATATGCTTATTTTCTGTGTGAGTGAGGAGGTTATAGAGTGGCTTGAAGCACGCCTGTCTACAGTTAACCATAAGGCAGGGGAATGATTTTGTTAATTGTTGCTTAGTCTTTTAATTATACACCCAATCACTGTACCATAGCACTGAGACAATATCGCAATGCTATATGCTTTTTATAGAATAAAAATCATTGGACACCACTTTCGGTTCATACCTTTTTCTGCATAGGGGATCCTCACGCACTTGCCATCGCTCCCCCGAAACTGCCATCCATGAAATGGGCACTCTATGCTGCTTCCCACCACCCGTCCTCCCACAGCCAGGTTGGCACCCAGGTGAAGGCAGTAGGCATCCATCACGTAGGCCTTTCCATCCTGGCCCCGAAACACTACCGTCTGCTCACCTAGGGTGATTACAATAGGGACAAACACTTAAATAACATATTCATGAATGAGCTGCCACTTCCCAATACAATGGTAATGTAAGAAAATGTAGGATATGAAGTTATACGTGAGATTTGAGAATTTAACAAAAATGCTAGACATACTGTAATATACTATGAGTAGACTTTTTATGTGAATGAGACATTACAGTGAAAACTGGTCTACCACTTTTACCACCTTCATTCCACTGTCTATCTGTCTTCTGCAAAGGATGAGCAGCATAAGGTCAAGTTTTCACTGCTTTAGATGGTTACACTTGGCCTGGCCAGATTCGGTTACAGGAATAGATTACAACTGCAGTAAAGTAGGTCTTGGGACCAACCATCTACTTACTGTATTTGGCTTGACCTTTGGCTGACCTACAGTGATAAGATTGATCCCAGATTAGCACAGGCTGGGTGACTGTATTTAAGAGTAACCACTGAGCAAGCTCTAGCAGTGCCTAGTCAGGCTACTCTTCTGAGAAATCCAAAATAAGTTTCATCTAAATGAGGGGTGACACAGCACTGCACTGCTGTCCCCCAGACTGGTGTGGGGCAGAGCTGAACCACAGCGCGATGTGTGAGAGCAGCACGGGGGGGAAAAGACAAACTAGGCGGAATTTAATATATGATGTAAATGGATGACTGCAGAGAAAAGTCAGGAACGTGACACTGCAGTCATTCCCGGCCAGCAGGATGCAGATATCTGACAGGAGCCAAGTTGTGATTTGGTTCAACTGAATGTGGGACAGTAAGATGTCGGGGGGCTGCAGGGAGAACTTGTGCTGAAAGGGACTAAAAGGAGGAGAAAGTTCAGAAATTCTGTCTGACAGAAAGGCATTCAAGTCCTCTGGGGAAAAACACAGTCTGTACTTATTCTCACTATAATGAGGGTAAAATGGAGTGGGAGATGGACAGGCGGTTCAGTGCGGCGTCTGCAGTTAAGCGGCCGTTGTAACGGACCGTTGAGGTGAAAAGGTGGAGTTGAGCCGGAAAGCAAAGCTCTTGATTTACCAGTCCATCTATGTTCCGACCCTCACCTAATGTCATGAGTGACCGAAAGAATGAGATTGTGGATACAAGTGGCCGAAATGAGTTTCCTTCTTAGGGTGGCTGGGCTCATTCTTAGAGATAGGGTGAGGAGCTCAGACATCCGGAGGGAACTCGGAGTAGAGCTGCTGCTCTTTTGCGCCGAAAAGGGGCCAGCTGAGGTGGTTCGGGCATCTGATCAGGACGCCTCCTGGACGCCTCGAGGTTTTCCAGGCACGTCGAACTGGTAAGAGGCCACGGGGTAGACCCAGAACACGTTGGAGAGATTATATATCTCGGCTGGCCTGGGTCCCCTACTGCTTCCGCGATCTGGCCCCGGATAAACAGAATATAATGGATGGATTAATGAATCGATCTATTAAAAAAATGTGATTCTCTGGTTTCAGCTTCTCAAATGTGAGGATTTGCTGCTTTTCTCTGTTTTATATCAGTATTAAAATCTTTGTGTTTTGGACTTCCGGTCACACAAAACAAGTTGAAGACGTCACCCCCGAGATATTTGTCACAATAGTTAAAATATTTGATAGATTCATAATTTAATTGGAAAAACAGATGATAAATTAATGGGTGATAAAACGTATCATTCGTTTTAGCTGTACTGATTCACTCATTCAAGAGCAGGTGCCTCTCTTTACTGTTGGATATCTTTTTCAGGTAGAAAACCTTTCATATACTGTTTGTTTATTTATGGCAGGTGGGGCTGTGACAGAACCATGAAAGCACCGCGCGCTCTTTGAAACCTTTTTGAACTCAAACTCAAAGAAACTGTCTGAAGAGATCCAACAGTCCCACCGCGTATCAACAACAAATCCAAAATGAGAAACACGTATTCGTTTTAAATCACATATTGGTGTGTGAAATCAGTTTGAACTTTGCAACAGAGCTGCTACATACTAAGCAGCACGGAGACATGAATATTACATATTAAAAGCTTTAAAGCTGTGAATGATGAGTTGTCATATGATCATAGAGACACCTGATCACATAAATACTAAGTCAAAGAGGTCGGTTATAGTGCTCTTCAATCAATCAATCATAGGAAACTTAAATATACTCGGATTACTTTGATTTTAAAGAGATGTGAAAGATTTGGCAATGAAGATTTTAAGACCTCTTGCATGAAAGGAGTCACCTAATGTTTGAATGACGAGGACATGTCCTACTGTATATGTAGTATGACTAAAAAAGGTTTGCTGTACTTTCAACTGAGAATTTATCTGTATATAATAATTTTGCCAATTACCTGAAATAGCAAAAGGCTATAAACAAGTCATTTGAAGACACGGCCTTAGCTCTTAGCGTAAAACATTAATCAGTGAAAAGATTAATTAGGAATCAGTAGATTGACTGACAATGACAATAATCATTAGCTGCAGCTTCACTGCCGTTATGTCATAATTCAATAAATACATCCATCTCCATGACACCTTCAAATCAAACAAGGAAGTTTAGAGCTTGATTGACCTGAAACAATGAGGCTTTGTTCAAACAGACGAGCGTTACTAAGCACCCAGGTCGCTAAACTACTCTAACAAAGACAGTAGGCCATTGTGTTTCAAATGTATACTTTAAATATCAAATAAAAAACTTTGTAATATGAGATTGTCTCTCCTAACCTGGCAACTTAGCCTCACTACCCTGCAACCTGAGACAGGACAACAGAGACCAGGTGAAATGACAAATATCAGGGTTGTTTTTGTGTGACATTTGATTTTACATTTACATGACATTTGACTTTTTGGAAATGCAACTCATTCTCTTTTATTATTATTATTATTATTATTATTATTATTATTATCCAGAGCAGTTTATACTGGGTGACCTTGAAGGGGTTCCTCGTCTTATTCGGGGAAACTCATGGCTGTTGACACTTCCTGCAATAAATACTTGTGTATGAAATCTTGGTGTAATCATGAACTCATAGTTAAACTTCAACAGTCAATTGCATTCAGTAACAAAGTATGTTTACTGCCATCTTAAGAACACAGCAAAAATCATCCAAGTAGAGATCTGTGTCTTTTAACCAGGGCTGTCAAAGTTAACGCGATAATAATGTGAACGCAAATTTGTTTTAACTGCACAAATTTCTTTAACGCATTAACGCAACTTGCGATTTTTAGGTTGTAGCAGGCTTTTTAAAGCCAGATTGAAGATACTGGCATCATATGAACCTAGAAAACCTAAGGAATCCATTGGTATCAACCATGTCATAGCTTGTTGCGAAGAAGGTTAAATAACGCTCCAAAGTTATGCTAAATTTTGGCGAGTAAAAACTGGCATGGTCATTTTCAAAGGGGTCCCTTGATCTCTGACCTCAAGATATGTGAATGAAAATGGGTTCTATGGGTACCCACGAGTCTTCCCTTTACAGACATGCCCACTTTATGATAATCACATGCAGTTTGGGGCAAGTCATAGTCAAGTCAGCACACTGACACACTGACAGCTGTTGTCACCTGTTGGACTTGAGTTTATCAAATTATGATTTGAGTATATTCTTTAAGCTAAATGCAATACCTGTGAGGATTTCTGGACAATATTTGTCATTGTAAAGTGTTGTTAATTGATTTCCAATAATAAATATATACATACATTTGCATAGAGCAAACATATTTGCCCACTCCCATGTTGATAAGAGTATTAAATACTTGACAAATCTTCCTTTAAGGTACATTTTGAACAGATTAAAAAATGTGCAGTTAATTTGCGATTAATCACGATTAACTATGGACAATCATGCGATTAATTGCAGTTAAATATTTTAATCGATTAAATAATGGAATGGAAAGGCAACAATTACTTATATCCCACAAACGTTATGCCAACTAAACAACAGTAAAAAAAAAAAAAAAAAAGGCTCCCATGATCAGGGGCAATTAAGGACAAAAAAGTCTGGATGCTCCCTCTCCCACATCTCATGTAAACAGGGGTGCAGTGTCAGCATCTTCATTACCTGTCCCACTGCTGAATATGATAGCACTTGTTGTAGCTTATCTGCTGAAGTATATGAACTTCTCTGTACACATTGATGTTTGGGGAAAATGTTGCCTTTTGGGGAGCAAAATAGGCCTATGATTTGTTATGTTAGAATAAAGATGTCTTTTTTTCTTTTTCAAAATAAAAGACAACTTATTATTGCTACTTCAGTGTCTTTAATCTTTCACAGGCTATATTAAAGGGACTGTTTGTAACTTTTTACAGGTATAAATCTACCGGGACGGTCGCATATGCTCCTCTGCCTGCTTGCCTTCAACGCGCGCGTTCTCGCTGTCTCGTTCCACCTCTACATGTGAACGCGCGCTCACTCCACACTGCAGAAGAGTTAGTTTAGCTCTGAGAATATCTAGTGAATGTACAGTGGACGTTTGTGCAGAAATAAATGCTGCAGCTCCTCCAGACCAACAGAGGTTTCCCGTGTCTTGTGAAGTGATGGGGCTCCGCAGTGATAAACGTTATCGTCTCCCTCCGGAGGCGATAATGTTTCTCTTCCTGCTTCAGCCCTGGCACCGAACCACTTTTCCTACTAGGATCAGCATTGATTCATGGAGAGACCTTCATCTGGTTAGCTAACATTACTGCCAAGCAGGTGAAATATAGAGGGATATTGTGGTTTTAGCTGAAGTGTGTCGCCTCACTGTTTTGAGCGACGTTCGTTCATGTCTATGTAGAGCGAGCAAAGCGCAAACCCAACGCTGACTTTCGTTGACTTAACGGAAACAGGTGTCGCTGTTAACAAGCATTTCTGAAAGTTACAAATAGTACCTTTAATGTTGCCTTTTGGGGAGCAAAATAGGCCTATGATTTGTTATGTTAGAATAAAAATGTCTTTTTTTTCTTTTTCAAAATAAAAGACAACTTATTATTGCTACTTTAGTGTAGCAGCTGGTTACTTTGAGTTATTCCATCTTGCATGAAGTAGTTGATCCTACCTAGAACAGAGACACCTTTGACCTGGCCCCTCTGCAGCATGTGTGAATCCAGCACTCGGTACCATCCGTTTGGATACACAGGAGGCAGGTCTCCGGTCTTCCTCCTGCGGCGCACCTCGTTTGCAGCCCGGGCTCTGGAGCGACCGTCCTCGGCGATGTAACCCACATCATCCGGCCCTTTGAGCAGCACCAGGGGACCGAAGAACAGCCTGTGCAGCCAGCCCAAGGCGAGGAGGGAAACTCCGGCTATGACGCACACCACAGCCGTCTCTCTCCATTCCGGGTACCAGTTGTTGCCCACCAAGTCCAGCTTGTCTCCTCTCTGTATGAAAAGCATCGCACCTACTCCCAGCCCTATAATAACAGCCACCTTCCCAGTGGACATGCTCTGACTGTGTGACTCTGTGGTGTCCTCACTGTCTCTCTGTGTTGGTTAGTGCACCTTAATGAGCATCCGGGCGCTTTAGAGACGAGATGTGCTCCACTTTGAGCCACACCTTTAGTCTAAGGTTGCCAAGCTGCTGCTCCTATCAGCCTACCTGGATTTAGCCTAATTAGATTACATTAGATGAGATCAGATCAACTCTGTTTTCAAAATAAAAGCACTAAGATTATCTACTTTGATTCTTTAAAGGGTGCTCCTCACTTGTTCCACAAACATTCTTTCAGTAGCTCAACTGATTTACTCATATCAACACAGTGGCATGACTTATTCCAAGAGAATACGAATGATTAATTTCATTTATAGTGGCAGTAGGCAGTATATTTTTGGCATCACTGGGCAAAAATTCCATAATAACCTTTCAGCATATTGTAATTCAAGTGTTCTGAGAGAAAACTAGACTTCTGCTCCTCCTCATGGCTCTGTTTTCAGGCTTTAGAAAATCTAGCCTGTGACGGGAGACTTTGACCAATCACAGGTCATTTTATTTAGAGAGCGTTCCTATTGGCTGTGCTCTGGTATTTGACATTCCTTCAACAGATTTTCACAGACTTTTTCATTTTACAGCTAAACCGTACACTACAAGATGATTCTGAAAACATTTGAGGAGAGAAATAGGCATTAATGTAACATAATATTGATTCATATTTAATCAATGCTGCCTAGTTTGACCGTTTGGTCGGAGTTCGGGAGTGATTGACAGCCGGCTCTCATAAACGGCGGCTGGACAGCAGACCTCAGATCAGCTCTGACTGCTTGTTTTCCTCCGGTATGTGAAATCTTGCAGATGCCGTTGCACATGATTTTTTTCAGGTTACCTGTTTCACATACTACTGTCACGATATAGCGACCGTTTTATAAAAATAATAATTTTAATTATATTTGCTCCAATCTCGCCTACTTGAGCTTTTAAAGCTGTTTTAGGCAACACATTTTTGGCATCATTATTGGGCAAAAATTCCATAATAACCTTTCAGCATATTCTCATAGACTTCTATACAATCAGACTTCTTTTTGCAACCAGAGGAGTCGCCCGATGCTGGCTGTTAGAAAGAACGCAAGTTAAAGGCACTTCCACATTGGCTTCACTAATCAGTAATTTGTGAATGTTGAATTTAGGGCTGGTAGTCGCAGTATGTTTAACAGATCTTCAGATGATGTGGGTGGGAGGTTGTGTCAAGTTGTTTATTCATTATGATATTGCTGACTCTGTTTTTCATTAAACATTCACTTTGGGTAGTCAAGTTAAACCATATGAAAAGTTTTTACTCATAAACTTTATTGTACACACTCATTTTTCTCTCTTCTCTCTCATTTTTTTTATAAGCAAAAAATGCATCACTGAGCATCTGTGACACCATGTGATGGCAGGCTGGGAAGGGCGCTTGTCCAAAGGTGAACAAAACGTAGCCTCATTTCCTGTCCAATGGAGCTCTCGTTCATCTTAGCATTGATGTCCAGGAAGTGTTGTCCAGTGCTGGTGAATTCAGGCCAGGTCACAGGCACCTTCAGGTTTCCTTTGTTGGGGTCTCTGTGAAAATATGAAACATGAAAGTATCCATTATAGTTTTGCAGTAAAATAATCCTCAACCTGTTAAAATGTTACACGTGCATTTACCCAGTTCTGGCGAAGTTAGTCCAGTAGGCAATAATATAACCAGACAGGTCTCTGTGTCTGTCCCCATAAGCCTTTGGTGTGGTGAAGGGTTTGCCAAACACGTACTGCAGGTCGTCAGCGTGGTCGGTTCCCACCCAGTCATTGTAGGGTTTGCCTGGTCCAGCCAATAAACTGGGCTCAGACAGCCGGTAGGAGTAAGTACGGCCAGACCTGTTCAAAACCATCACAGTGTGTTGAGTGTGCATCGGTCCACCGACTGTTTTCTGGGTGAAAACCCTGTGTTTTGTGTCCCATCCATCGTCCCTGAACTCTAACTATCTGTACCCTATGACATCACAAGTTTGTGTTTTACTCTAGTTTTTGGATTTGGGAGAGAGTTGTTCGTGTTTACTAATATTTTTGGGACTATCTTAGACCATAGGAATAACATGTATGAACTTTTAAAATGGCCATAGTTCCCCTTTAAACCAGCCGTCAGGACCTCCGTAAGGTTGTGATCTGGGCTTTTTCGGGAGGGGGTCTTAAAGACACAGGCGCTAAAACGGAGCGTTTCAGACAGAGCATGAATACAGAGTTATTCAGACAGACAGTATGAGAAAAATATAGTGTTTTTTAACATTAAAGCATGTAAACATGTCCTAGCAGAAACCCAAAATACAAGTATGAACCTGAAAATGAGCATGATATGTCTCCTTTAAAATAGCAACTAAAGGATATTTGATGGCAAAGGAATCAAGCAGTTGGCCTCACCTGGCGTTAGCTGCATGCAGGTAGATGGCAGTCTGTATAGGAGCCAGGAAGATGTAGTCAGTCCCAATGTCAACAGCAGTTCTCTTAATGGTGGTCTGGCTGGGTGTAGATCCCCAGTTGGATGTATATTCAGCGAAGGCAATCTCCAATCCAGCTTGCCCCTTCTCTTTGGTATAAGCAGCAAGGAGCTTCTTAACATCTTCTCTGCAGTGAAAACAAGGTTGTTAGTGAGAGCAACTCCCAAATTTCTCCTCTAACTTTCAAAGCTAAACAAGATGCCTTTCCTCTGACGACAGTTCAGCCTTACACGGGAGTCTCTTGATTCTTTTTGCCAATGGAAGGAATGTCTTTTGAGGTGAACATATGTCCATCCATGTTATTAACCCCTGCGAGGTAGTCGATTTCAGCAGCATTGTGGAACAAGTTGCCAGGCTGATCAGGGAGGAAGTCGCCATCAACAACAGGAGACAGAAGCAGGTTTGTCAAAGCAGGATCTGAGAGAAATTGACACAGAATTATTGAAGTGGCAACACAAAAACTGCACGTCATTTGTGAATGTTGATTGTTTGTCATATATATACTAAATAAAGTAGTTAGATAAGCAGATACTAATGCTCACTGTCTGGGGAGCCGTGTGTGACGCGGGGAGCAGCCATGGTGAGATTACGAGCATCAGTTGATTTCAGACAGGCCACCATCCTGTCATCAGTGGGGCAGCCGACATTCTCAGCAACCTGAGCACAAGGTAATAAAGCAGGTCTGTCTGTATCTCTACAATCTAATGAGGATAGATTAATAATTATGGCCTTAACGTTCTCATCATTTCATGAGGAAGTTCAGAATCATCTCCATGATATATATCAACAACATACCTTCTCGGCAACCTTGTGTGGGTTCTTGATCAGAGCCCAGGGGCAGAAGGCGACACCGCTCTGGGAGATGGCTCTCTTGAACAGCCCTTTGTTGTGGGGGGAGAGAGTCTGTGAAGGAATACATACGTAGAATATACAATTATTACTTGTTGTTGTGTTTATTTGTCAATTTGCCTGTCTTCAGTAATGGAAAAATGCATGAAATAGAACTTTTCAGGCCTTAAAATTATAGACACATATGTAGTAGTATTAGTAGTATAGTAAAAGGCGCACGTGCTTTTATTTTAAATTTTATTTCTCAATACTTTTAAGGGGTTTATAAGTTGTAAATAATGGCGGTATCAAATATTATTGCTTTAACAAATTTTATGCAGGAGGGTCATACACCAACTGAATGGATTGCATGAAACCTGGCAACGCTTAGGTTCTTATTAATGCATTGATTACCTATAAATTAATGAATTATTTAATACAGCCATTGGTTGCAACATATAAACCCTGGTGCCTTATGCAACGTATCCTCATACGACGATTTGTATTATATCCTACGAAAAGTTATTCCTCATTCCAGCAACACGTGTCAATTTCCGCTCGTTACATGCATACAGTCTTTTCAAAATAAATGTACGTCTTCACAGGAAACATCTTGGTTAGGGTTAGGTAACAAAACTAATTAGTTAGGTTAAAATAACTATGGAAGTCGCATTACTTAAGTAGACTACGAAAGTAACTTGAAAAATAGGTTTACGTTTGAAGAAGAAGAAGACATTTCTCGAAGGGAAATTCATTTTTTTCATTCTGTTTTTAGTTTACGCATTATGCACAGGCCCGAAATATATACACACGTGCACAAACAGGATCTAGTTAGCTACCATTTTATAGGATATATATGAATTACAGTGCATTACTTTTTGTAGGTATAGCTAAAAATGGTCTTTGAGAACAGCCTGCTTTACTAGAAGGTGGTACTGTGTATTGACGTAGGCCTCTCACCTGGAAGCTGACACTAGCTCCACCTGCAGACTCTCCGAAGATGGTGATGTTGTCAGGGTCTCCTCCAAACGAGCCGATGTTCCTGTGCACCCAGGCGATGGCGGCGTGCTGGTCCCACAGACCGTAGTTTCCTGTCGTGATGACAAATTTTGAGTCAAAAGCATTTTAACACAGCCAACAAGTCTGCTGACGACTGAAAATCTATCCCACTTTATTCCAGTGACTAAATGTAAAGAACACAATGTAGACTGATAGGAGGAAGGACGAGCAATTTCTATTACCAGGTAAGCGAGAGTCCCCTGTACTGAGGAAGCCCAGGGTTCCCACACGGTACCCCACAGACACCACAATAACATTGCCCTTGTCTGCAATTTCCTGACCGCTGTACAGATAGTTGTTGAGAAAATTTGGCCCCATTGAACCACCGACCAGGAAACCTCCTCCATACAACCAAATCATGACGGGGAGATTTGATGACACTTTGGGGGGAAAAGAGAAGCATTTTAAGCAAAATGTTATCAACGATTGTATCATTTAGAACAAAACAATGAAGAAAACCTACCTTGTCGGCCCTGAGGAACCCAGATGTTGAGGTAAAGGCAGTCTTCACTACCAAAACTTGAAGTCTGGAGCATGCTCATCTGGTGGCATCTCTTAGCAAACTTTGTTGCCTTCAGTATACCTGGGGATGAAAACAATATAGATCATTTCTTCACAGTGATGAAGAGGTGATTAAGTTACATTTATAGGTTGATATTTATGCTATTCAAATGATGCATTCATATGTTCAGCTCTGTTTGGTCAGATTAGGTTTGAACGCACCATCCCAGCCAGGGTGAGGTTTGGGTTTCTCAAGTGTTTTGGGCTCGGCAGCGAAGGGAATTCCTTTGAAAACATCCACGGAGCGGAAAAAACCAAGGGGGATATTTCGTCCCTGAACACTGCCTCCTTCTGTTTGTACCACGCCCAGCTAGAGACACAGTAAGACAAGAGCTTTCACCTTCAATGACAATATAAAACAGTGATGTACAGAAGCCCTGAGAGGGAAGTGAGAAATAACAATTCTGGTGATCCATTTTCTAAATCTGAGTAACACTTACAGCAAGTATTTGAAATTTCTTTGGAATTACTGCCAAATTACCCCAATATGTACCTCAAAATTGATCAAAATTACTTTATTATAAACATTATTTAATAATTACATGCTAAAATAGCATATAATGGTTAAAATAGGGCCCTTAGGCTTGAGAAGCGGCTGTGCGCTGCTCTCCATCGGAGGTGGAGAACAACAACTAATAGAAGACACTTCTGATCAGGCACAAATCTCACCATTGTGTGACTTATTGTCTACACAAATGTAACCTCGTAGCTAATGGAATGATTCAGGGAGATTTTTAAGAAATTTCAAATAATTTATTGGCTAATTATTATCTATTTATCAGCAGACATGGAAATAAAGCGTATCAATTAACTTTGTATTCTTTTCCTGGAAATGTATTTGCTATTGTAATACTCATTTCAGCCACAAGAGGCTGAAGTGCACCACTACCCCAGGTTCTAAATAGGACAAAATGCATTCATGTTTTCTTCCAGGTAAGTTCCATCTATGTATTGTGTGTCTAGAGTGCATGGAGAAATTAAAACTTAACTGGAAGAAAACATGATTGCTTTTGGTCCTATTTAGAACATGGGGTAGTGTGACTCACCTGAAAAGAGAACTGTTGTCTGAGTGTTTAGCCAGTGTGTTGCAGCCCCCGTGTATGTAACTTGAAAAAAAATAAAAATGTTCCACCTTTTTCACAGATGAAAAAATAAATAAAATAAAAAAACTTAGAAAGGTTATCCTGGCAAACCATTTTTTTCACCTGTTCTTAAGTCATAAACATGAGAGAGAAAAAATAATTTAGATAATTTAAATAATTTTAGATTTTTTTTCTCTCACTTGCCTCTCAGGGCTTCCACTGTGATGCCTTCTGTTAAAAAGTAAATAATACAGTAAATTGCGACAATGTAAAAAAGATATTAGTACAGATTATGTATATTTTATATTGAAGGTCAGGGTTAGACAGACTCGAAAACTGTGAACCAATCCGTTAACCTATTTTCCCCATGATACATTATGCAGTGTCAATAGAATAAAGTCTATGTAATTTGTCACTGTACACACAATGTGCTTTTGAGAAATTTCATTTGTTTGAGCAGCTGTTAAATTTCCAGCTCGCAATTGTGCAACCACAGAAATAAAAAAAAGTGAAAAAGTGAAGGCAGAGAGCATTTTAACATTTACCACATCCCATCAGTGACACGTGTTTTATTTTTTTACCCCCCAAATTAGTGAAATATCTTCATATCACAAAGAGCAGATTAATAACCATGCAAATTAGGCATACTTTTGATTAAAATTCGAACACTTACAGAGGCTGCTGAGGCCGTTCCCAGAGACAAGACAACAGCAAACAGAATCTTCAGTTTCTCCATGGCTGCTCAGAAACCAGTGAAAGCCTCACCAGGTGCTTATATACAAAAGACCCCCCTGCAAGAGCATGAATGGTTAACATAGCGTTATATAACCTTTGTTATACTGCTGGAGCCTATCCCAGCTGACACTAGGTGAAAGTTGGTTTAACACGGTCGCCGTAATATCACAGGGCTGACACTATAGAAACAGACAACCATTTGCGTTCACATTCACAACTACAGGCAATTTAGAGTCAACAATTAATGTAATCTGCATGTCTTGTGTAGGAGGATGCTGGAGAACCCGGAGGAAACCCACGCTAACACAGGGAGAACAAGCCCCAATCTAACCATGATTTGGCCAATCAACGTATCATCAATCAATGTTCTGTTTTTAATTCCCAAGTACTGATAGACTGCGTCTGAATACTTCAATGTATTGGAGCCACTTTTCAGTAGAAACTTATCTTCTAGTTTGCACTTTGTTCCACCATATTTCTATTATGAGAACTGATATTCTGATGATTAAAGTAATCAATAAAACTTTAAAACACCCAGAAGCTATAAAGAATGTTGTTTTCTTCTTTGATATTAGAAGTAAAATGTTTGCTTGGTAAACACAGATCATGCAGCTACAGATGTTGAAGGCACATGAAAGAGAGAAAGCCCGGCAGCGGTTCTTCTAAAACTGGAAACAGCAACAGGTGGACTGATTCTCAGATTATCAAATAACAAACGGTTTGAGATTAGATAAAACCTCAGAAATAACCACACACATCTGAAGTGCTGCTGAACTTTAGTGAACTCATGCAAGAGATTATGAGAGACAGATATTATAAACACTGTAGGAGAATTTGAAAGGAAAAACAGTGATGCAGGTTATATTTTAATTTAATGCAGAGCTGTTCAACTGTCACACTATAGGCTGCTGTGTTAATGTATAGTATAGGAAGAAAAAATAAATATAATAGATAAATAAATATTAGACCTGACTCAACCAAAAACATGATTGGAACATCCCTATAATTATGGACACTTTGTCACCTTAATATATTACTTTTTTAATTCACATTTGTAGGCCTGTAGCTTCTCTCATAGACCTCTGTATAACTAATATATACAACCAACTTCAGTGATACAGTTGTGAGTAAAAAAGCATAACACTTAGCTCATAAATGTCTTGTATCGGTATCTATATTTGTTGAGATAGAATTCTTATTAGTGTTTGTTGTAAATAATACAACTGGGATATTGATGTATTCAATATCCCAATCGTCAGTCATATCTTCCAGTATAACAACAGTAATTGTCTGCTGAACAGTTTATGCAAGTAGCTGTTAAATTCACATTATTCTCATCACAAAGTTTGCTTTTTCTCAGTGTCTTCTGGGTTTAACATAGTTATAAGGCAGACAAATTTAATTTCTCACACTTGGAACTGACCAGATTATGAATGGAACATAAATCAGTGGCATTATTTTTGTATGAAAAAATTCAAAAACATAATTTGTTGTTAAGAAAAGCCATTACAAAAAGGATGTTTTCCTACAGGTTTCTGTATACATAATGCTAACAAATTCAGGAAGAAAAAATAATTTGTATAAAATACATTATTTCAATAGTCCTTTCACTTCATTCACATATCTTGAGGTCAGAGGTCAAGGCCCCCCTTTGAAAATGGCCTTGACACTTTTTCCTCACCAAAATTTAGCGCAAGTTTGGAGCGTTATTCAACCTCCTTTGCAACAGGCTCGTATGACATGGTTGGTACCAATGGATTCTTTAGATTTTTTTAGTTTCATATGATACCAGTATCACGTATACTTGGTTATTTGTCTTGTGTTAATTGAACCCAGCCTCTCTTTTGTTTCTTTGTGTCCATGTCATAACAGCAATAACAACCTCTGAAAGCCTTATTTGGAGCTCTTTTGTGTCCTGATTCAGGAAAATAATGGATTTGGTGAAGACAGCTCTTAGAAATCTTCCTCTCAGCCTTTACTTGTCTTATTTTCCTGTATTATGGCACCTTATCGTACACTGACACTGCATTTAATAGGCTAAGCACATTTCCTTAAACAACATCAGCTTCATATGTGACCTTGCTTAAACTAGGATATCTGTAGGCTAGCTGATGAACTGGTTAAAAAATGGCAGTGTAGTCTGAATATCAATAAGATATATCAGTATCATCCCGTTTTTTATTGTGTGTTTTGATGTTGTTTATTGTGTATTACGAAGTTAACACACCAAAATATTAGTTAGCAGTAGCTAACTGTTCTCATCCAAAAAACAAACAAAGATTCCACACATGCAAAGTGAATTTGCAGTAGACCTAATTGTAAATTTCAAATGTTTAAAGAGGCCAACACATATATAAAATAAAACCAAGGACATGTCATTTATATTTGTCATCAATTTATTTTTTTCACGAACCTATGCTGATTTGATACTTCAGGTCAATAAACACTAGGTCCATGCAGGTGCATATGTCTTTATTCTAAGATGTCTATGGGAAGGCTCAGGTTGGGTAGGACGCTGGTCCAGAAATGCACGTAACGCATTCTCAGCTTCTGTCCTACATAGTTCTTGTTCATCTTAGAATTGATCTCCAGGAACTGGTGTCCAGTGGTGGTGAATTCCGGCCAGGTAGCGGGCACACTCAGATCTCCTTTGTTGGGGTCCCTGTGGATATAACCAGAGAAAAGGGCAACTGAATTTGAGACAGTTTTCTATTTCAGTGTCTGATTCAGGTTTGTTTGATGTCTGTGATGCTCATATGTTTTGTGTCTGCAGAATTATACCCAGTTTTGGCAAAGTTGGTCCAATAGGCGATCATGTAGCGAGAGACGTCACGGTGCCTAGGCCAGTACGCCAGCGGTGTGGTGAAAGGCTTTCCGAACATGTACTGCAGGTCATCAGCGTGGTCGGCTCCCATCCAGCTGGGGTAGGGTCTGGCGATGCCTCCCATGCGGTTGGGCTGAGAGAAGACGTAGGAGTAGGTACGGCCAGTTCTGTGGTGAGACAAGGAAAGAAAAGAGATGTGACTACACCAAAGAGGGGGCCAAATAAATACATTTTATTTGAATATAATTTTTTTTTTGTATCTTATTTTGTTTTCTTTCTTTTTTTATTCAACTGTGTTTTTTGTGTTTTATTCTTTTTGCATTGGTAATGGGTGAGGATGGGCTTTGGGGGAAAAATATCAAAATATGGAGGGCAATCATTACATTTGAGCTTCATTTGTATCTGTACACCTGATGTTACTTTTAACAAATTATTATGTATGAAAGAAAGAAAGAAAGAGAGAAAGAAAAAGCATAACGCACTAAAAGCTGAATTTTTCTGCAGGTAATCAGAGTCTGTTTAAAATGACAGATGTCTAGTAGTGCACTATATAGATGCTACTTTTTGCAATGAACTCACTAAATATAAAATACATTCAGGGCTTATATTTATGGAAGCTAGAGTATGCCATAAGAATAATTATTACCCTATTTCAATGGTAAATTAAAAGCAAATGTATTAATTCATACATAAAAAAACAATATATAAGTAACTAACATCATTTGTATTTAAATTATGCAATAAAATATGTATAATAAAATTATCATTAATTTTTTTATCATATTATGCCATTAAATGATTAAGAAAATAAAGTTAAAATTATTTAAAAAAAATTTTTTTTAAAGCTGTCAAAGTTAACACGATAATAACTCGTTAATGCAAATTCGTTTTAACGCCACAAATTTCTTTTACACGTTAACAAGATCTTTTTGAGGTTGTAGCAGGCTCTGTTTTAGCAAGCATATTTGCCCACACCCATGTTGATAAGAATATTAAATACTTGACAAATCTCCCTTTAAGGTACATTTTGAACTGATAAATGCCATTTTTCCACTCCCAAGCAACTTTAAAGACTCATTAAAGTGATTTTTCTAGCTTAGTTAAAGGAAAGTTACGCCCTGGTTTAGCTTCGGGCTTATAAATAAACTGACAGCATCATCTGTATAGCAAGATCTTATTCTCACGTTGCGTTGGCAGCATGAAGGTAGAGGGCAGCCTGAGTGGGAACCAGGAAGATGTAGTCTGTTCCAATCTCCACAATGGTTTTCTTGATGGTCTCCTGGCTGGGGGTGCTGCCCCAGGTTGAGGTGTATGTGGAGTAGGCGTGGTCCAAACCAGCCTTGCCCATCTGTGTGTACGCAGCCAGGAGCCTCTTCACATCCTCGCTGCAATCAGGAAAAATCAGGTCTGATAAAACACCATAGCACCACAGTTCCAACTGGATAGATCCCTTTGCAGAATTGTCAATGTTTCACTCTGTTGGTCAAATGGCTTAAACTCACATGGGGGTGGTCAACAGGGGGGCGTTGATTGAAGGAACATCTAAACCAGTGAAGAGGTGTCCGTCCATGTCGTTGATTCCAGCGATGTAGTCGATGCCAGCCGCATTGTGGAACAAATTGTGAGGCTCATCCGGCAGGAAGTCACCGTCGATGACAGGAGACAGGGCCAGGTTTCTTACAACGGGGTCTGACAGAGGAAAATACAATGAGATACTTACCATATGCAGTACTAACTGCATACACAACTGGCATTCTAATTTGCTAGATCTGCTTCATATACGTACATAAAACTAAACTCTTAATATGAAAGGAATTGCAGCACCAATCAATCTCTCAAAATTGCTAGCGTGAATAAAACATATTAGTGCCATTAAAAGCCACTACAGTATGGGTAGCACTTGAAATTTGACACTGTGGCAGCAATGTCCAGCGATGTGCACAGCAGAATTTACATGCGTGTTGGTCAGTCAGCCACTGAGTGTTAAAGCACAACTTTTAGAAAACATTAAGTCAACAGTGTGAGGCCACTAACTGTTTGAGGTCAGCTTGGTGTGTTAGGGCAACATTCATTAGATGAATTTCCATCCAAATTTTAAACAAATTTGCAGAAAATCAGCAAAAGAAAATGTTACAAGTGTGTTTCCATCCACTACTGTTATGCGAACATTAGGAATTGGGCACATCCAGGTAACTATAAAATAAGAAAATTAGGGCTGTCAATCGATTAAAATATTTAATCTTAATTAATCACAAATTAATCACACATTTTCATCTGTTCAAAATGTACCTTAAAGATAAATTTGCCAAGTACTTAATACTCTTATCAACATGGGAGTGAGCAAATATGCTTGCTTTATGCAAATGTATGTATATATTTATTATTATTGTGAATCAATTAACAACACAAAACAATGACAGATATTGTCCAGAGACCCTCACAGGTACTGCATCTAGCATAAAAAATATACTTAAATCATAACATGGTAAACTGCAGTCCAACAGGCAACAACAGCTGTCAGTGTGTCAGTGTGCTGACTTGACTATGACTTGCTCCAAACTGCATGTGATTATCATAAAGTGGGCATGTCTGTAAAGGGGAGACTCGTGGGTACCCATAGAACCCATTTTCATTCACTTATCTTGAGGTCAGAGGTTAAGGGACCCCTTTGAAAATGGCCATGACAGTTCTTCCTCACCAAAATTTTGTGCAAGTTTGGAGCATTATTTAGCCTCCTTCGCAACAAGCTAGTAAGACATGGTTGGTACCAATGGATTCCTTAGTTTTACAACCTAAAAATCGCAAGTTACATTATTGTGTTAAAGAAAATAGTGGCATTAAAATGAATTTGCGTTAACGCATTATTATTGCATTAATTTTGACAGCCCTAGAATAAATATATAGTGCTGCAATTTCTCCAGTGGGGTGCCATTAAACCATTTCAAAGAAGGGGGCACAGTGAGATGACTTTTTCATGTCTCCATTTCTCTGGTAGAAAGCGCCACAATGTCTTAAATGAAAATGTAAACTCGGCTATGTGGAGTGCAGTCCTTACTATCGGGTGTACTGGCTATACTGAGAGAGCCAGCCATCGTAAGGAGCTTAGGGTCAGTCATCTTCAAACAGGCAGCCATGGTATGATCGGTGGGGCAGTTGACCTTCAGAGCAACCTGGGGAAAAGTTTCAAATTATGATTCTAGTTCCAAAAAAGTGCTAAAAGTTCCATATAATAAATAAAACATGTCAGAGAAGCTGTTGCGTACCTCCTCAGCAAGCTTGCGGGGGTTCTTGTTGATAGCCCATGGGCAAAGGGCGACACCGCTCTGGGAGATGGCTCTCCTGATCATCCCTTTGTTGTGAGGAGTGATAGTCTGGGGGCAGTTATAATAGATATTTTATTTTTTAAATGAAGTTAGATTCATATTTACAAATTGTGAATTTTGTTTGATTTCATATCTAGAAAAGTCTCTCACCTGGAAGCTGACACTAGCTGCACCTGCAGACTCTCCAAAGACGGTGATGTTGTCTGGGTCTCCTCCAAACGAGCGGATGTTCCTGTGCACCCAGGCGATGGCGGCCTGCTGGTCCCACAGACCGTAGTTTCCTGTCGCGGATCAAACTGTTCACTCAGTCAAAGTATTACTAGTTTAATCGTACAATTTATCAAAATTGGCGGGCAGGACAACATCTTCAAGACCAGTGATTCTCAAACTGGGGTCTGGGGACCTCCAGGGGTCCGTGGCACTCTGACAAGGGGTCCATGAAAAGTTTTCAGATTCATTCATTTAAATTATCAGGATTATCAGGAGTTAATAATATTTTTATTTTTAAATCTACAGCATAATCAGCCCAGTCGCCAGGAAAAAATTGTTGGAATTGTACGTTTCTACAAAACACAGATACGTTGAATGTCAACGTTTTTGCATTCGGTCAGAGCAAGTAATGTAGTATATCGGGGGACCGATATTGAAAGTTACATGATATAATAACAAGTATAACAAGCAAGAAAGTCTACAAAGGGCGGGAGTGTTGTCTTACGCAACGTTGTTTTACGCAACGTTGTTTTACGCAACGTTGTTTTAAGCAACATTATTACGCTTGTTACGTAACTTACGTGAGAAAAGCTAATGAAGGTTGTTGTTAATTTACAGTAGTTACATTGCTATGGTTGTTATGTTACATTTTGACGTTAAGTTACGTTATTCTAACACAAACCATGACTTTTTTAACCAAGTAGTTTCGTTGCCAACATTTTTTCTGGCGACTGAGTTGGTATACGTAATAGTTCATAGATTATGTTCTATTCTAACAAATCTATAACTCTAAAAATCTGCAGATATGTTTAGTAAATTTCTCGTGTTGTTCTTTCACATAACTAAGACTATAGATGAGTAAAAAAATAGGCTAATTCAAATTATTCCAAGGGACATACATGAGGGGGTCCCCGGTATATTCTCTATCTTGTAAGGAGTCCTTGGCTGAAAAAAGGACTGAGAACTTCTGTTTTAGACTTTGTACAGTTCTGTCACTGTTATATAAACTGGCACCTACCAGGTAAGTCAGAGTCTCCAGTGCTCAGGAAGCCCAGAGTGCCCACACGGTATCCCAGTGTCACCACAATAACATTTCCTCTGTCTGCAACCTCCTGCCCGCTGTACAGATAGTTGTCCAGGAAGTTAGCACCAGACGAGCCTCCAGCCAGGAAGCCTCCCCCGTAGATCCAGACCATGGTTGGCATATTACTGGACACTAGAAGATAGAGAAAACGAGAGCCAGTTGTAGTGTAGATCTAATATGGATGCCACTCTCTGGGCTTCTCTCAGTCTTTACCTGAGCGGCCGTGAGGAACCCAGATGTTAAGGTAAAGACAGTCCTCGCTGCCTCTGCTATCGGTCATGATGAGGTTCACCTGAAGGCATCTCTTCCTGTACTCTGTGGTCTTCATAACACCTGATGAGAGACACACAGTGTAAGAGCAGGGTAAAGCTTTTGAAAATTACCAGAATAAATGATTTATGTTTTCATGACACATTTCAAAATTTGATCAATCAATTCAATAAAAGAGGAGTGGCAGAATTGGCTGCCAGGAGTTAAAGCAGCAGTAGGTAGAAATGGAGCAAATATGATTAAAACAAGTTATTTTTATAAAACAGTCACTATATCCTGACAGTGAGACAGATAATCTGAAACAAAGCATGTTCCTCTGTGTCCTCTGGTGTCCTCAGGTGCTCCTAATGGCATCATCAAGATTTCACAGACCAGAGGAAAACAAGCAGCCAGAGTCGAGCTGGAGCCTTGTCGAGCTGGAGCCTTGTCCCCGAGCAGCTGTCAGTCACTCCGATTCTCATTTTACAGCTAAACAGTACGCTACAAGATGTTTCCGAAAACATTTTACTCGAGAAATAGGCATTACAGTAACAGAATATTAACTCATATTTGATCAGCCCTGCCTAGTTTGCCGGTTGATCGGAGTTTGCGAGTGATTGACAGCTGCCGCCGTTGAATGAACAGCCAATAGGAACGCTCTCTCTCTGAAATTACCTGTGATTGGCCAAAGTCTCCCGTCACGGGCTAGATTTTTTCTAAAGCCTGAAAACAGAGCCATGAGGAGGTGCAGAAGTCTAGTTTTCTGCTGCTTTAAGGCTATGATTGCTAAAAGATTAAATTATAGGTATTATAGGTCTAGATGTGAAAACCAGTAGGTGAGAAGTTCAGTCAGTCTACCCACCGTCCCAGCCTGGGTGACGCTTTGGTTTCTCAAACCTTCCAGGGATGTCAGCGAAGGGAATCCCCTTGAAGATGTCCATGTGATGGCGGAAGCCAAGACGAATGTTCTCGCCCTGCACCATACCTCCCTCTGTGTACACCACCCCGAGCTACAGAAATTAAAACACAAAAAAGTTTGTATTTTACATGGAACTACACCCAAATGAAATGTGGCATGCTGCATTCAAATTTGTATTCTCGGTTACCTTTTGGCATGTTTTGGAAAAATGAAAATGTTTGATTCAATAAGTCATGTAACGCAGCAATTTAAAATCATACGTGTTATAACAACTGTCTCCCAAATCCAAAAACTAAAGTGATAAAAGTCATATATAGTTTTTTTGGATTTGAGAGTTGTTCATGTTTGCTAATATTTTTGGGCTGTCTTAGACCATAGGAATAACATGTACGAATTTTGAAAATGTGTGTAGATCCCCTTTAAAGCTGAATTTCAGCACTTTTTAACATACTAATTCACAGATCCTGAACAGAGAACTCTGGATACACTAGTAGAATAACATTTTTGTGACACTTACGGAGGTCGCAGAGACCGCCTCTAGAAATGCGGCAACAGCTACCAAAATCCCCAGCTTCGCCATCGTGTCCACAATCGGGTTGATCGTCGGCTAGACTTTTATAGAGGAGACCCCTCCCCTAAACAACACCTGACCAGTGTGCAGTCTGTGGGCCTGCCTTTCCCACTGTTACATAACAAGTCAATACTTTACATGGGTTACATGGATTTTTCCACTGGGTTTTGGATTATAGCTGAAAAAAAACTGTGGCAAACAAACGTTTGTGATACTTTCACGTTTTGTTCTTTAAGATAATCTCCACAAATCAACACCACTTTTATGATTTTTGAAGTGTGAATGCAATGGCCAGAAGTAAAAAGCTAACGTTAGGCTATAAACGAACGACACCATGGTCGCATGAGCGTGAGTATACACAACAAGACTGTAACGGCGGACGATTTGGCATGATGACATTTAGTAGTTTCATTTAGCCAATTGTTAGCCACCGCCTTTTTTAAGACACATAAAGTGGGATATATACTAACGTATCGTAGAACAAAACGTTAAAATCTCTACAGCTTGTGTTAACCACAGACCTTATTTCAGGCTTCTAACTAAAAAAAACATTAAAAAAATGCGTTGACTTCTAGACGAGGGAACCGGAAGTGCACAAATGCTAACTCATTTCTGGGTTTTATGACTCATTCCTGTAGCACTCTATTATCAGACCGATAGGAACATTCAGGCTCCCTCGTGTGGCTCAAAGGTGTACTGCAGATATGAATCTTAAATAAAAGATTTAAGAAATTCTGCATATTTATTTGGTGACCCTAATAAAATCTCCTTGTGACCCACCTGTGGGTCCAGACCCAGTCTTTGGGAATGACTACTTTAAAGCTCTCCTCTCCATATTCCCATTTGACTCTGTTGAAAGTTTCCTCTCGCCCTCGGTCAAGAAGTAGATTAGACTCTTGGCATAATTTTTGAGTCAACATTGAACATTTAAATGTGAGTTCTTGTGTTGGGTTTAAATTTGGCTTTAAGATACTTTTGATATATTTATTGGGGGAATTTTTAAGAAAATTGCTGTGTAACAAAAAAAAAAACACTAAGCAGACACGTCTTTGCCTTCATGGAAAAGGTTTGTTGTGACTAATATTTGAGTTGTGATTTTGAGTTTTCAGCTTTTTTGCAGTTGTTTATCAGGAAGGCAACCTCTGCTGAGTTGACACAGCTGTCCAACTGGACTCAAAGTCACACTGCTGTCCAAAAGTTAATCCTTGTTTCATATGTGACGCTGCAAAGCTGGACTCTAATTCCTTCATCATCGATTACAATGACTAGAGTTTTAGTAAATTAATGTGGACATTAGCATCTCTCCAAAATCTAATTTACTATGGCCAGTGAGTGTATATAATTATGCCTAATAACCTACACACCAGCATCTTCATGGCTGTCCAAAAGCACCTGTATGTGGACATATACATTTTTTTAAACATATTTATAAGTGTATACATACAATATGTCCAGCCAGGGGCCACAAACCACCAGAAAGACACAATACAGCTAAGCTAATATAAGTAGTAATTTGTAGCTTTTTTAATCAACTATCCTGTGTGTTTTTTTCTCATGTCATTGCAGTCTTTCTTAGAATAATAATTTCCCATTACTGTTAAATAAAGGATAGACAGTACGTACAGGATGTGACTGCCACATGGCATTTCTAAGGTTTTTGTCTTGATTTTGTTGTGTATCTCGTGTCATGATTTGTAATGTTAATTTGAGATAAAAAAAAAAATAACAACTGCATATTGATTGGTATCCCCAGACATAATTCAGTGTACTGTATTAACCAAAAACATAATTACAAAGATGATACTTTACACAAACCGCTAGAAATACTTCCATGTTTATTTACATTCAACTAAAATAATTCAAACATATTACCTTTTACAGAAACGAAAAAATATTCAAGATTAATGTCATCAAAACAGGTTGTGTTTTGGGCTAAATGTAATCCAGAATTTCTGTCTCCATCTCGTTTTCACTGCCCTCCGACGGCTGAAACTCATCGTCCTCATCTTCGTCTTCGTCATCCTTGTTCTCGTCGTCCTGCACCTCTTCCCCTGCGTCCGCATCTCTCCCTGGGAATTTTGAAGTTAGGGCTATGCGCCTGCGTCTCTTGGGGAATTCTGGCAACGCTGAGGGAGATAAATAACATCAGTCATCGTCATCATCATCAAAAAGTACATTATTAAACGCTGGCTGCTGAAACTCCCCTCCGCACTTTTGGCCACGTTGCGTCTACGGTAAGAGGAAAGTGCTCGATCGGCATAATGGTTAGTAGTTAATGTGTGATCACACATGTTCATTTAGAGTCCCTGAATGAGGACAGACATTCTATATGATGGATATTTTCCCTTACATGGTTTCTGGACTCGTATGACCTTCTTGATCATGGCTGATATCATGTCCCTCAGCTTGTCTGTGGTTCCAAGAACACACCAGCCGTCTCGCTCGTCACACACCTGTTCGCCGCCCATCTGCCCTATCTCCTGTTTGATACTGGGGACACACAAATAAATAGCTGCATTACACACACACAGTGGTGGACACTAAGTACAATGTTTTCTTACTTGAGTATTTTCTTTTTGTGATACTTTATACTTCTGCTCCACTACTTTTCTGGGGTAAATATTGCATGTTTTACTTCACTACATTTTTGTTGATAACTTTAGTTACTTTGTGGATTCTTATTAATAATACAAAATATAAATCAACAAATAAATAATGATGCATTATTCTAGGTTTAGATATGATTTCATTGTTCATGAATGCATGATCTTTACTTGTAACAGAGTATTTTCACACTGTGGTATTACTACTTTTACTTAAAAGGTGCTCTATATTATATTCACAACATTAATATAGCAGCGTACCTTTCCACATCCAAATCACAGAGCTGGTAAAACATCTGTCTGTGAGGCGGCAGCATGCCCTCTCTGAAAATGTAGGAGGACTCCTGCGGAGATGAAGCAGAGGTCGGTTGGTATCGCAGCAGATGTCATACAGATTTTGTTTAATGAAAGTTTGCCATGACTATGATAGGCAAGCCAATCAATTCTTTATTATATATAATTTTTTACTTATTTAAGACTTCCTCACAAAAGATAAGACAACCCTTATTATCTTCCAACATATTAACCTTTAGGCTTATGCACATCCAATGTGTTGGATAAATAAAAAACACAAAATGTGAAATTATCATTTGAATAAATACAGACAAAATCTAACCATGAAATCAGCTCTGCCATTAAGCAAGAGGAGCTTGAAACCAGCAGGTTAGCAGCACCATGCTCCAGTAATGTTGTCACGTAACTACAGTAGGTGATACTGAACTTTCACTGACCTTCAGCTGGTAAGAGATTGGGACTAGATCTCGACTGGTGCTTGGACCCTCCTGAGCTGGAAGTTCCATCACACTGGCTACCTGGGGACCTGGAGAGAAAAAAGAAACAGCACTTTTTCCAACATGTTGTCAGTTTACCTTGGTGTGTGTATGTTGGATGGAGAAGACTCTGTATGTAGTGACAGCACAGCTTTTACTTACAACTTGTTTTAAAAATAGTAAAACCTCCAGCAGCTCCTTAGTGTGAGTTTCATCTAAATACATTGACAGACTCACCTGCTTTGTTGAATGTGATAGGCAGACTGTAGTTAAGGGCACTCCTCTTGGCTTTTACTGGCATGTCAGATAATGAATACCCTAAAAGTGGGAAGAAAGAGGAACCAACAGTCAGTGTCAAGAAGACAGGTCTTGGTGGAGGGATGGAAGGATGGTGTACTATATCATTGAATTGGCACAGTGCTTCATTTTTCTTAACCTTTGATGTAAAAAATGGAAAACCCATAATAACTCTAAACAAAACTCAAATAAAAACAAATATTACGGCTGTCAGTTGATTCAAATATTTAATCGCGATTGATCACATGATTGTCCATAGTTAATCACGATGAATTAATTGTACATTTTTATCTGTTCAAAATGTACCTTAAAGGGAGATTTGTCAAGTATTTAATATTCTTATCAACATGAAAGTGGGCAAATATACTTGCCTTATGCAAATGTATGTATATATTTATTATTGAAAATCAATTACCAACACAAAACAATGACAAATATTGTCCAGAAACCCTCACAGGTACTGCATTTAGCATAGAAATATGCTCAAATCATAATATGGCAAACTCAAGCCCAACAGGCAACAATCATCAACAATCATTATCATAAAGTTGGCATGTCTGTAAAGGGGAGACTCGTGGGTACCCATAGAACCCATTTTCATTCATATATCATGAGGTCAGAGGTCAAGGGACCCCTTTGAAAATGGTCATGCCAGTTTTTCCTTGCCAAAATGTAGCATAAGTTTGGAATGTAATTTAACCTCCTTCCCTCAAACTAATATGACATGGTTGGTACCAATGGATTTCTTAGGTTTTTTTAGTTTACCAAGATACTAGTATCTTCACTCTAGCTCTAAAATGGAGCCCGCTACAACCTAAAAAGTTGCGTTAATGCATTAAAGAAATTATTTGCATTAACATGTTATTATCGCGTTAACTTTGACAGCCCTAATTTGAATAAAACCTCTTCTTACCGTGTTTGGTACTACAGCGGATCCTGAAGTCTAGTATCTGGTAGTTTTTGGAGTCTGGGCTCTTTCGGGGGTCATAGCCCAGCCTCACCCACAGACTCCTCCACGGTCCTGTCACCTACAAATGCAAATCTGATGTTTAACGTACATTTGGGCAGAAAAAAATAAAATAATTTTTGTACATTTCTTTGGTGATTGACCAAGAGAAAATAGGACTTTATTATTTCACTAAAGCAGAAAACAGGCTGTATGAATCACTATATAAATGTACAGAGTGTACACAATAAAATGAACACTTTTACAATAAAATACAAATAAAGTGGAGTAGCTTTGCAACAAACACTGCCTTTGTTAAACTTACAGTATTGAATTTTTTAAGACTTTTACTGAACAACACCACAGCCTAAACAAAATTATGCAGTATTATAAGTTTCCTATACAGTATAGTCACACCCACACACACACACACACACACACACACACACACACACACACACACACACACACACACACACACACACACACACACACACACACACACACACACACACTGTGTCAGCTCGGCTCACCATGTAGTAGGCGAAGACGGGCAGCAGCAGCTTCAGTTTATCAGGGTGGATGTTGATGTTGGCCTTGACCGCGTTCCGTGACCAGATGGGCCGGCTCTCAAACATCTAGCAACAAAACATTTGGTTGGAGATAAGCCATTCTGGTGTAACATTACGTAATAAAATCATTTTCCGACTTCAACCAGATGCCATTCTTGGAATAAAAACGGTTGTTCATGATGGTTTGGCTACACCGGTGAATAGATTTAAATACAGTCACAGACGTTATTCCTACCAATACTTTCACACTATTCCAGTGATTGTGCCAAAAATGCAGCAATGCACAAGCAAAAGCAGGGAAGAGAAAACATGGATGTAAACAATGCAGGTTTCAGCATTCACAAAATGGTTTATCAGGAAGGAAATTAATTCAACACGTTCGTTAGGCCCCATTATGCGTTTTGGTGAATAACACTGAATGTAAACCGAAACGTTGTTTACAAGAAAAACTCATAAGGGCTCCTTCATGCCACGATAGGTAATGAAGATAATCATCATTTACCTCTGTGTGACTTTTCACATGCTATTTCCTATCATAAAAGGCTAAATTCTTCAAAACAAAAGTAAATTAGTATGCAAGCCAAGAGAAAAAATTAAAAAATAAAGAAAAATAAATAAAACAGAACAGGGGAGGAAAATATTAGGGCTTCGACTAATGATTGTCTTCTTTATTGTTTAATACATCATTTTTTTTCTATAAAATATCAGAATGTCATTAAATTGCAACCCAATCCAAAACTAAACGATATTTAATTTACAATGATATGAAACAAAAAAAAGGAAGCAAATCATCACAATGCATACCCAACCAGCTGGAACCAAAACATAATTTGCACTTTTACTTAAACGTCCAGTGAGTAACATTTCTACAGTAGCCCAGAATGGACAAATCAAACACTGGCTCTAGAGAGAGACTTTCATGTTTTAACGTTATGTGAAGGCCACCGTAGTTCTCTGACACGCTTGTGAAACTGCAATAACGTGAGCCGCAGAGTGTAAAACCGTGGTACCGCCAGCCGCCGTCTGACTTCCATTGCTCCAAAAGTGTTATTATGGTAAAGATGGCCTCTGAGCGAGGTGAACTGCGTTACCATGGTTTTGCACTCTGCGGCTCACAATAAAGGGAGGACTGAGCGGAGGGGTACTCTGTTGGTTGCAATCTGCAACCACACCACTAGATGCCGCCAAATCATACACACTGTCCCTTTAAGAGATGACTTAAGCGATTAATCAATTATAAAAATAGTAATAGTCAGCCTAGGCTTTCTTCAGTGTAAATTATTTTACTTTTACTTTATTTTAATATTTTGCTTTTGCAGTTTGTCACTGTCAAACGTGCCCTATTCAACTACAGAGACAGAATTTATTTATATCTAATGATCCCTGAATTCCATTTAGTCTGGAGAAGCCTTTAGATGGCCAGTCTCTGGGGTAACTAATGGTCCCTCCCGCCTTAATAAAGGACTTAACTTACATCAGAGTGCTTCGGAGGGCCTAATATCTTTTCTAGATTATTCTTTACATTACACCGGTGACCTTGGCAATCAGAGGGTGTGTTGTGCGTTCAGTAAACAGCAACCATGATTATAGCAGCGCACATACCTTTCTCAATTGTTCTTCCACCTGCTTGTCACTCTCCTTCACGCAGACTCGTGCCCAGTTGGCCTTGGCTGCCTCGAGGCACTCGGTGGGCACAGTGGGATCATTAAAGCTGAGGAAAATGGCGTTGTGGGGCCGGCGAGCTCGATTCAAACCAATAAAGTTGCTCTTGCTGATGGGCGCCTGGCTGTAAACAGAAAGGATGGGAAATATTCTGAATATATTCCTGATTAAACTGCATCATTGCGACGTTAAATATATAGTTTAGATTATTGTCGTTTACACAGGACAAATAACCACACTTGTCAAAGGGAACTAGCAGGAGCTGTGAGGTTGCCCGAGTACATTATGTTGCTCCCTTACGGTGAGTTTTGATAGATGTCAGGCCGGTAATAATAATCCACAGGACAGTCGAGGCGCGAGAAGCTGGCCGGGGGGAGAAAGTAGGGCATGGGCTGCTCAAAGAACTCTTGATTCTCTGATTTGCGGAGGATGATTTTGTCGTACAAAGAAACGTCTTTTCCACTTTCTTTATGCAAAGCGAGGAACTGAAAGTCTGCCATCCCTGCAAAAAAACAAACACATATTCAGAACAACCTACCTCATCTATTAATGTCTATATGATAAAGACTGCACAATAGATTTTTTTATTGAAAAAGAAAAATAATATGACAAAAACAAAAATATTACACAATTCAAGACATCACTCAGAAAAAGTTCCTACACTATGATGAAATAAATCTAACCTTGGAATTTGTATGTTGTTCCTATGACTCCCAGTATATCCATGTGTATCTCAGCATCCTTGGGGTCCTTTTTCCGCACCCGTCGCCGCACTCTGAGGACGAGGTTGCTCGATGGGAAGCGGTTTCCACACAGAGAGTGGCAGAAAGGGTCCTGAGGTCGGTAACGCAGCTCCAGACGCCTGTTGGGGTTAGCGAAGGTCTGTGGGATTCACAGGAAATGCAGACAGTATGTGTGTAATTATTATCTGTTTATCAGCAGACACGGAAATAAAGCATATCAATTATTATTTTCCTGTAAATGTATTAAATAAATGACCAGCTATTGGGAAATAGCGGAAAATAATTATTAAATAATGTTTATGATAAAGTACCATGAAATTTGTGGACCTGTAAAATTAAGTGTTACCGTTTAATTATATTATAATAAATTCTATTGAAAATAAAAACCTTAATTTTTGTTGTAAAACCATTGTGATGTCTGATGTCTTTCCAAAGGAGGAAATACTTCCAAATTAGCAAAGCACCTCAAAGACAGACATCCAGACAATATTGTTTGTTTTAAATACTTGAAGGCTACATGCCACTGTTCTGTTTTGCAATGTTATTGGCGTTTCTTTTTATTTATTACTTAAAGGCTACTTTGCATGCCTGTTTTTTGTAATGTTCAAATGTTTTAATAAAAGGAGTGCGTGTTGAAATACATGGGATTTATTGGGGGTCTTTTTACCATGGTATCGAATTGGTATCGAGAATCGTGTAAATTCACTGGTGTTGGTATCAACTACTAGATTTCTGGTACCGTGACATCCCTACACAAATATACAATATTTAGACCATTACACAATTTTAAACATAAAATATTCTAAATGTGTCCCAGTTTATCTCCTGGTTGCAGTGTATGTCAAATAACATCAGCTGACAGGAAGTAAACATGGACCCAAACTGTTGCCTAGCAACGCAATTCCACTGCTTCAAATGCACTAAAAACGGAGCGTTTCAGACAGAGGGTAAATACAGGTATATTCAAGCAGACAGTATGAGGAAAATAAAGTGTTTTTTGAACATTACAACATGTAAACATGTTCTAATAGAAAGACAAAAGACAAGTAAGAACCTGAAAATGAGGATAATATGGGTGCTTTAAGATTGTTTTGTCCCAGTTATGGTGTCCTTACTTTGGTCACTCCTTTTTCGCCCCCGAGAGTCTCCAGCATTTTGTCCTCGCTGGTGACCACTCCAGGATACTCCACA
Organism: Sebastiscus albofasciatus; assembly: GCA_916701655.1. Classification (NCBI taxonomy): domain Eukaryota; kingdom Metazoa; phylum Chordata; class Actinopteri; order Perciformes; family Sebastidae; genus Sebastiscus; species Sebastiscus albofasciatus. Next base: position 52,757 of record CAKAOI010031937.1, on the reverse strand, counting down.
CACACCAGCTTGTTGTCGTGCAGCTCCACGCTGGACGAGCTGCCGGGTACGTCCACATCTTCACTCCGACAGGAGAGACTCAGCTCCTTCAGGGTGAAGTTCAGCTTCAACTCCTTGGAATGCGAGTCTGCCATTTTGGCTCTTTAATTGTGATACTCACGCGGACAAACAGCCGTTAAAACGAGAAACTACCATGCAAGAAGACCCGCGCAATAGACAGCACTGCAGTTACAGCAGCAAAGCAGCAGGAAGTGGAAGTGTGTGTGTCAAGTGCAAAATACCGCCGGGTGGAAACACGAGCCTAGTGATATATAGTTCCGCACTCTGGGTTCCTTTTTTTATTAGAATAAAATAGAAAGCTTTATTGTCATTGTATTAAATACAACGTGATTCACTGTTGCCTCTTCTGGTCAGTGCTTTAAAACAAATACTTGACAAGATTAAACGAGGCAGATAAAACATATAACAGCTAAAACACACACACACACACACACACACACACACACAGTAATAAAGCAAATAAAACAGGTAAAGTAGATGTAATAAATAAATATAAACAGAAGTGTTACACTAGAAGTATAACATATAAAAATAGATGTAATGTAAACAGAGGTAATTGCACTTGTAAAATAGGTAGGGTAGATGTAATAAATAAAATGTAAACAAAGGTAGTTGCACTTGAGGTATAATTCCTAAATCAACGAGATACTACTCAAGTAAAAATAAAAAAAAATATGAAATAAGATTAATTCACCTTCAAATTTAGCTATCACTGATATTTTTTTCTTACCTTTATCTTTATCTAAATGCATAAAATTTATTATATATAATATTATATATATATATATAATAATAATATAAAATCTATTTTGTTTTGGAAAATTATTTTTATTCCTTTTTTTCCAAACATAGCATAACAAACAAAACAAAACATAACACCGATGCCATAATACAAAAAAATTATATCTTACATTTAATTTATTAAATTTAAATAATTTAATTAGTTAGTTAGAATTAAAAGTAATAAGTACTACAGTAGTATAGTTCATGGTGGTAAGATAGAAACCTTAAATAAATAAATAAATGAATTCATTCATTATTTAATTATTTAATTAATTAAAATACGTATCTAAATGCAATATAACCAATATAGTTAGACTCATCTTTAAGATTGTATTAGAAATCTGTCCCTTTTTCTTCTTAATTGTTTTCTTTTTCTTGATGTAGGCTATTTCCTCAATATTACATATTGTTTTTACATCATGCAAATAACATCTCATCACTCTTGTACGTTCTCTATGTCCCCTAACGCTTCTATTGTATGATCTTATATTTGCAATTTCTTAAATATATATATATACAGCTGTCATAATGAACTTTGACCAGGAGGTGGCAGTGTAAAACCAAACAAAAAGAAAATTCTCTGGCAGTGGGAATATCATCATGCCTCCATCAAAATTAAAACTCAAGTAAGTGAAACTTCTTGAATGCTCTGAGTCAATGTGAAAGATCTGTCTATGTGTTATTATTTTATATTAAGGGTTGAGTATTTGAACAGCCACTTAATAGTGTCTTTGTATTGTCAGTAGGAGACATCCACGTTGTCAGATGGACCTCAGTAAAGAGGATTTGTGTGCTGTCCCTCCCAGAAACTGTCAACAGACTGTCATCCCCTCAGAGAAGAAAGAAGACTTTGAAGAAACAGCCGTGTTTACCAAGTTATTTAAGATGCTGTTATATAGGTAATTAGAGTCTGATGTGTCACAGTGTTTACTTAGATTCTAGTTTGTCTTCTTCTCTCATGCCTTAAAGGCAGTACAAGGCTTAACATTGGCTTGTAGCCATCTCATATTCACTTTTTAAAATCACCTTCAATTGAACAGCCGGACATGTTGGTGAAATGTGTTTATAATTATGCCCTGTCAAATGTTCCTGTGTGGGAAATATGCAGTTGAAAGTGAAAAAAAATGACTGACAAGTCTGCTGGAATGGTGCATTCATGTACAGTAGGGATTGGGAAAATAACTTCCCCTAATTGGAGATCAGCTTGAGAATAAGATGCTGTCTTTGGTTGACTCTAATGTGCCAGATCAGCCTGTAGGTTACGAGTTTAAGTGAAAAACATGCCTTCCAACAACTATAAAGTTGTCTATTTCACATTGCATCTTATTTATTTCACAATGTGGAGATAAAAAAAGACCAGTGACTGCATGCAAAGGATCAACAGTTCTATCACAGTGCAGTTTTTCCAGTTTTGAGCGCTGTCTGTCTTACATGTAACTCTGAGCAAAATCCATGTGTGCTATACATGTAAAGTAAATAAGACAGCTTTGGAGTTCCCTTGAAAAAATATATTTTTTTTTTGGTTTGTTTGTGAAAGGACTATGCTAACAGTTTCCCCCCGCTTCCAGTCTTTGGGCTAAGCTAGGCTATAAGCAGTTCCTGGATCAATCTCTGTACAGGACACGCAGAGATTAAACATATGATTTGCTCATCTGACTCTGGGTTTTTGAAGAAGAAGGAAGAAGGCACACCTGTCTCACAGCAGACATTTCATAGCAGCAAAGGAACAGGTGTAATCAATAATGTTAACGATGGCTCTCTAAATGACACATGGCTCACTGGGATAACTGAATAGAAAGGAGCCATCGTTGATGTTGTTAGTAACTCCTGTGCTTTTTCTGCTATGACAAGTTAAAAAGGCTTAAAAAAAACTACAACACTGGACAACATCAGGTTCTCTCCACCTTTGAAGGAATCCTGTTTACTCTGAAGAATAGATTTGAGGATATTGGGAAACTTTAGACCCCTTTCATTGGTTTTCTGGAAAAAGTCCATACCAGAGACAGTTCAGAAAGGAGACGGTGTTCTGGGTGTCAGTTTCCTGTATCTGTGAGTTTCACCACAGCCCCGCCCCCCGCCCAGACTAGCAGCATGTCCTGAATCTCCAATGGGAGAAGTGAGCATGAACACAGATTATGACTGATTCTTTCACCTCAGTAAATATTGGACCCATTTTCATGAGCCACATATCCTCCAAACTTTCTGACACTAAAATTAAATTTTTCAGACACAATCAAGAGAAAACTGACTTTGTAACACTTTCGCGAGATCTGGCAAATGACGTTCTCTAATGCCCGAGCAAACTCAATTTCATAATGCTAAACAAAGAGCATTTATTGCCAAGCAGTGAAAGTAATTTGTTCATTCTATTGCTACATCAGCGCCCAGCAGCAAAGCTACGCTTCTGCCATTTTGGACTGAAAGTGACTACCGGACGCCAGTAAAACGTCCACTTTACAAAAGTAAAACTAAATTATTTCTATTCTATTCTATTCATATTCTACCAAAATGGCCTGTGTTGAACAATACAATACATATAATAAGCATTTTCAGTCCAAAATGGCGCCAGAGGCTGTTGTCAAGAAAAAAAAAACAGAGTTTCGTCTCTTTGCTTCTATACTCTTTAATGCAAAATGTGTCTGTTAGCTGTGTAAATGTCTAACATTAGCTAAAGAAAATATGAATACTTTATGCAAATATAACCCAATCTGCTTTCATCCATCCACACAATGGGCAAACACTCCCACTTAGGTGACAGGAAGTGCATACTATTTCAAACCATTGGCGTAGCTTGAAATGCGTGATCTTTGTCAAAGAGCATCTTTGTCCATACCAATTCTAGTGATAACACATATGTTGCTCTTGTAGGTTTATTATGCTCTGCTGGACCGGCTTCCATTTATGGAAAATTGAAGCAACTTTGTAAACACTATCAGAGCTTCAATAAAAACATAAATGGTGACGTCCTGCCTGACCTATCATAATGTTATGTGGGAGGGATATGAGGAGGAGGGGACAGAAGGCTCTGACTGACAATCTGTTGTGTGCTGCGGTGAAGTAAGGATTTTGACGCTCTTTCTCTTTCTATCTTTCTTTTCTCCCGGAGCCCTCGTCCATCGAATATTGGTCCAGCTCTTGGTGCTATCTCAGTTGAGGGCCTGTCCGCTCCTCCCTGCAGCTCTGCTGGCATGTTCCAGCCGTTACAGTGTGGGGAGGCCATGATAAGGTTATCATACAGTCTCCACCGCCCGGCTCACCCTGAAAGAGCCTGCTGCCCTCAGATTTCACCCCCCGCGTCCCACTCACTCTTGACTTCTCACTCAGTATATCCCTTCTGTCCTGTCATCCCTTCTCTCAGCTTCTGCACCTCCAGCCTCTGGATCTTTCTGTATGTACAGTATGGTCATTTTGAACGTGTGATGTAGACATTAGGCCACACCTACGAGGTCTAGTCACTTTCTGTAGGCAAAACAAAATATTATTAGTATGGCTGCACCCTCTTGGTCGACTAATCGGTCGGTTTTGGTCTTAGCCGACTAAGATTTCTTTAGTCAGTCCGTCATTTTTAATGCTTTTTTCATGCTGAATGACTTCGCTAAAAGTTAAAGATTTCAGCTTTACGTTCCTGAGCAAACACAATTAACAAATACGAAATAATAAATCATTATTTATTGTATCAAGTCGTCCATTTTTACTATTGTTTGCTTCTATCAGACAATTTTTGACAGGGACACATAGGGGCAGAGTGAAGAGGAGGGCATGTGGTTCCTTGGATACCATTCACCCACTCACCACATGGCTGACATCCAAGAGCGCTGGGTACCCAGGACGCCCCAGCCAGTATCAGCACTCACCACTGCTGATGCATTTTATTGGCACGTCAGGCAGGCGTGTTGATAAATTAATCTTTTGCAACAAATGCAAATGCATTTTGCGAGGCATGAATATGGCCTTTACTGGCTGCAATGGAGAGTTGACAAAGAGTCCAAAGGTCATTAAACAGCACAATTAAAACTTTAAAGTGATTTCTGAGACTCCCATTTGTAACCACGTCAAGGGATGTTCATGAACATTTTCTAAGTTGGCAAGTTTTTTTTTTCTGTGTCCTGCATTGAAGTGTTGGGGCTCTTCTTCTCATGATAACAGACTGGTTGTAACTTGAAGGCACATAGATGATTAAATCCCATGAAAAGTAACCACAGGAAACATTGGTCTTTTTTTCCTCATCACTCTTGTATGACACTTAGTAGGTGTGGTCTTCAGTGCACGTCATCACAGCACTTATCTATGGGATTGCAGGAGGTGCTGGACCACCACACAGTGCAATGAAATAGTATCTCATCCCCACACTGTGTGACAGCAGCGGATGTGATCATACAGCATCTTCCTGTGGCCAGTCATGCAGAGGAAATCTGCTGACAGTTTATTTCCCTATTTGGATTATTCTGTCTGTTTTAAAAACAGCACGATGGATCACTGGCATGTCATTCAACGCTGACTTTACAAAGACAACACAATTCTATGGCTTCCTTGTGGTTATAATTCTGACTTCAGGGCCTACCTTTCATTAATACCTTTTGTTTTGTTTTGTTTTTTGCTTTTTTTCTATTAATAAAATGTGTATGCATGTTCTGGTTCTTCAACAGCAAAACGTTTCAAGCTTCTCTCCGTTGATTAAATCTAGAGTTGGTCATCTTCTTCAAAAACAATTTTTGTTATATTTGTTGAAATTCTCTTTACATCCTGACAGCAATCAATAAATCAAATGCTCTGACAAGAAAGGTATCTGTGGCTGTCGCAGGATTGTAATAAACCCACCCAATCATTTAATTCGGGTCCAATGAAATGATTGGATGGATCTCCTCTTACCAGGATACGATTTAAAATCTAGCATTCTCTTGCTAGTTTCATAAGATTGTTAACACTAGCTTTAACAGACGTTCCAAGTCCTTGCATTTGGTTTCTATTTTAATATACAGTATGTATTGTTGTTTGTATTGTATGCTTTTTTTCCAATAAAGATTAACTAACTAACTAACTTACACTCATCACTCATATCTTTGGATCAGCTTTTTATAATCACTTTCAAATGCCAGGGTTAGGGTTAGAGGTTAGTTAGTTGTGTTTCTCAATTGTTTTTTATTATATCACACATAAATTACACTACACTCATGTTTTAGTATATTCTGGAAAAAAAACACTAACAGCAGCTTTAGTTGGTCTGTACTGTTTTTATGAAATGTTTATAGTAACACTTCTCGTACAGTCTTGTCAGCCTACTTATTTGCGGCTTCATCTTTCTTTTCCTCTTCCCTGTGCTCCTGTAAGGCTTTGAAAAATATTATTTTTTATTTTTGAATAAAAGCCAAACACCCTGAATTGAAGTTGCAAACTGTCTTTCTTTGTATCACGTGGAACCAGTTGGTCTCAAATTTTGTCATTTTATATGTTTGCCCTAATTTTATGGAAAGCATATAACATGTTGCTCCGTTAAATGCAATCTTCAAAGGAGAAGAAAAATTCAACGTGTCCTCATACAACAGGGTATGATTTCTTACGAAAAGTTTATCCTCATTTTTCGCGTGTTTTCCTGCATGTCCAGCAACACGTGACGCATGTGTCAATGTCCACAACAGTCTCTTTTTTTTTTTTAAATATATATATTTAGTTAGGTTTGGGAAACGGTCGACTTAGTTAGGTTTAGGCAAAAAAACTGCTTACTGGTTCACAATTACGTTACATACGAATTGGGCTATATACAAATTACAGTGCATCACTTTTCGTATAGCTACGAACGGTGTATGTAAACAGCCTGCAAGGTTTGTGTTTTTAGTAGTTGAAATGAACGCTAAGGAACATAAAAGACAAATCATTTTAATCCTAAACTGCTGAAACAGTTGACATGGAATCAGATTAGATGTAGAAACTGAAAACAAATCTGAATTCTACAACTGTAAAAGTGATTTTTTTTGGGAGGGGAATGTATGTCCAAAACAGATGAAGATACAAGTTGTGACAAAAGGTTTATTTAGTGGCGGATACAACGGTAAATAATGACTCACACTCACGTGGCAGTTCCTTGATCTCAGGGAGAGAGCGGCCCTTCTTGGGGATCTCCCGCTTTGTCTTCCATGAATGTGTCATTGAAGCCTCAGGCTATCCTCCCATCCTGCAGCGTTTCCACAGTACTGGCCGGGGTTCATTTGCATAGAGCCAATTTGCAAGACAAATTTTAGCTGTGTGCTCTATCTGTTAGTCAGGTATGTGTGTGTTTGTGTGTGTCTGTGAGAGAGAGCATTTGGATCGGGATGTGCTGGTTTTGAGGCACAACGCTGATGTTTGAGTCTTGATTTTTTTTGTTCATTTGTTGGTTGGTCTTTGCTGGATATAACAGATTTAGAGGATCAGTGTGGCTGTGAATAATGAGGCTGTTTTTGGTATCAGATTGTGCTGTTGCTCCACTGCTCACGCAGCAACTTGCAGACATGTTACAATGCAAACAATACTTAAAAAAATATATATTCAATGCATCTTTTCATGCAGCTTCTGAAAAACAACTCTGAGACTGTTCCCGGGTGGAGCTAAGGGAGAGCTGAACAGTTAGAAAGACCATCAAGTAAATTTGCAACTTCCAGGATACCACAACGCCTCAGGCAGCACACATGCAAATGATAACCACACAAGCAGCTCCAGCACACACTGTTCTCATCTGCTATTTTCTGTTAAAAAAAAAATCAAAATTACTCCACGTAAATCTTTTCACACCCATACACCTGTGAAGGAATGTTACAGGTGCATGTGGACCTTAATGCTTTCTATAATTTTCTCCCGTTTTTCCCCAGGCCACCTGCGCACCATCGCCACTCCCCTTTCAGGACCCATGTCCTGTTTGTTAAGTCCCACCCAAGATGTTCTTCTTTTCTGTTGGTTACCTGTGCAGGATTTTGATTTGCTCTGTCTCCTCTTAACCAGGATGCAGCGGCGGCGGGTGCAGCAGCAGGTCTAACTGCAGTGGATCGCAACGGACCACCGTTGCCCTGGTAATATCAACACATTTTGCATAAAGACCTCAGATTTGTTTGCTAGACCGTAAGCCCTCACGTCTCCACTGTTCCCTGTGTAGACACTGATTTCTGCAGCAGTGACTCCCCGTGGCACAACAAAGGTGAATACCCCTTTGGTGAAATTATGATCCCATCTTTAAATTATATCAATTAATCAAATCACTCAATAGCACATTTCACACAAAGGTAAAGTCAATGCGCTTTACAGTAAAACATGGAAAACATATTAAACAAATGAGAGAGAAAACAGACATATAAAATACTCCACTTACATAAAATTACCTTTTAGCCAACTATACAACACACACACATACATAAAATGCTGTTTTTATAACCCCTGTCCTATTCCTACTGCACTCACACATGGACAACAACACACACAGTCATGTTTCCATCACTTTAGAGGACATTGCATTGACCTACATTCATTTCCTGGAGACTTACCCTAACCCAACCATAACTGCTACTTGCCTAATCCTAACCTTAAAGGTTCTCTATACAATATCCAGAGCATTGACATAACAGCAAACAACTATTTGCTGTATAAAGATATAGTGGAGTAATGTCTACTTGCAGTGCTTTTTGATGCATGTTTGGTTCATGTGAGCGTGCCCTACTGGCGAGCTGCTCTGCACTGCACTCTTACGGAGATTACAGCTGATCATGCCGTCCCCATTGACGGCGTTGTTGCATAAGCGTAGCACCCACCCTCCAGTTCCCCCTCAGGTTAACACTGTTAGTTCTTTTAGCATTGTTGCCATTGCTTTCACTGTTAGCGCTGTAAGCACTGTTAGCAGCTAACAGCTGTGCTAAATGCTCCCAGTCTCGCATTTAGCACCTTTAAGATAAACCTAACCTTAAACAAGGTCTTTACCCTAAAATGTAATGATTTACGTTATGGGGACTTACAAGGCGAGTCCCCACAATGTGACTGTGTAAACAGACTTATGTCCCCACAACGTGAGTAAAACACACCCACACACACTACCAAAAGCCTGAGAGAAAAGCAATGTGTTAAGACTGCTTTGTAAAAGAAGATACAGTGGCAGCAGATCTCAGGTCATCAGGCAGTTTGTTCCAGAGACAATAGTGACCAAATGCAACTCCGCCTCATTTAGTTTTAGCTGTAGGTACATTTAGGGGACACAAGCTTGATGATCTGAGGGATCTGATTAGGACAATAGCCAGTGAGCAGGTCGGGAATATATTTAGGAAACCAGAAGCAACTTTTCAAGTCAGTTAGTACTCTATATGTATCTAAGTCGTTTTAACATCCCATGTAGGTTCCATTCAGCTGAAGAAACGGGTTGCCATCATTATGTTACATCAGCAGTTGGCGTAATTTATCTATAGAAAAACAACCATTTGTACATGTGTCAGATTTAAAAGACACAGGTGATGATCTGATTTGCCTCGAGCAGCTTAATGTTCCTAACAGGTTTGGTGTTTGAGGAAGGTGGTGAGCCTTCGTTAGAGCCGACACTTGTTTGTTGAAGTTAATCCAACAGGCTGGCTGGGTGTGGTAACGGTTGACTAAGTAATCAATCCCTTTTCCACAGCCTCTTATTAATCCCTGTATCCCATTCGACTCAATGCACTGTAAAGGCCAAGCAGCTACACTACATGTATGCGAGGGTATGTGGCCAAAGTTCATTATGGTCTATTTGACAGTGTGCAATTGTGATTTTTTTTACTGAGATTATAGAGCTGATTTTGCCTCCTCAAGTTTTAACGAGGAAGGTGCTGAGCATCAAACAGAATGAATTATCTCACTTAGTAACGGCTGCTAACATTTCCTTCGACTGCTGTCGATTCTCAGGAATGAATAGCTCTCCGGCCCTCGGATTTGCATGGTGTTCCAGGTGTGTTATTTGAATGCAGCGTTACTCCATTACACACTATCTCGGGTCCCGTAAGAGATTTTCACCCGAGGCCAAAGTCACATAGTTATTCTACATCCTGCTCCAACAGGAGAGTGACTGAGAAAAACACACAGAAAGAGATGAACAGGGAGTAAAAGTGTGTTTGCTCATCGTGTCATCTTAGACAAACAGTCTGCATGTATTTTGCCTTTAAGGGTACAAATGATTTTGTAACATATTTCACTTTGCATGTCTGTATTTTATAAGAATAAAAAAAGATTTTACAACTTTTCACCCTTTATTTCAACTGAAAGCATTTAACAACTCACGCACAGACTCCAGCCAATATAATATACATTGCTCAAGCATACTTTAAATAAATTATATGACAGCAAAAATAAGCCAAAGGCATATTTTGAATCTCCCATTCATCCACACATATTTGAAAGATCACTTACAATATATTAACAAATACATTTCATCAATTTCTTCATTATACAGATGACATTTTTTCCTGAAGTTAAATCGCCTTTAATCAGAATTTAATATCAGCTTATTCTTTTAATAGAAATTTATTGGACACATATTAACAACGGCTTCCTCCTCACTTCATGCCGTGCTGGCTCTCGTGGTGCCTGCGGAGATCCACCTTACGTTGGAAGCCCTTGGAACAAATGTCACATCCGAACGGTTTGAAGCCCGTGTGTTTCCTGCTGTGGGTGATCAGGTTGGAGCTTTGGCTGAACGCTTTGCCACACACTTGGCATTTGTGGGGCTTTTCACCTACAAAATAAAAGACAAAAATTAAAAAAAGAATTTCCAAATGATATATGTAAAGTAGTTGTCTCTCCCACTGCTTCTGGAAAATCAGGTTTGTCATCCGCACCATAAATGGTTCTAGTGTGTTATCCCCCAATAAGCTTTGCATGGGTGAAGAATCATGCCATTGTTCAGATTTGTCAAACATTTATTTGCAACAAAATGGCGACAGCATAGAGCTCCATTTACAGAGCTCTGCGCGAAGCAGGAAAACCAGATATGCAAATCCACAGAACATTTGTTTAAGTTTCTTTTTCTGATTTATCAGTAGTTATATTACTCCTGGAAACAATTTCTGCATGCTGCACCTGGAAAGCAGGTGATTACAGCGAGAGGAGAGAGGAGCTGCGGACAGTTTCATATACCGCCCTACTGTAAAACAATACTGTAGACCAGGAAGCTCCAACAAGTAGCTTGCGAGCAACCAGTAGCTCGCTACCTGTTTCTGAGTGACTCGCTAAAGGTTCAAAGAATATGTACATACATTTGAAAACACAAAGTCGCTTTGTAAACCTGTTTAAATTTCTATCCAATCAAATTCACAGACATCCCAACCACTTTTGACACAAAATTCTTATTTGCCAATCAGCTGTTAATAAAACAAGTTACGCTGCAGTGACACCTAACAAGGCGATGTTAGCAGACTAGCAAGCACATACCAGATTCAACAATGTCATCAGAGCCAGTAAAGCCAATAAAAGGCCAAAAATACACTATTTTCATAAGGAATGGGTAACTGAGTTATTTTTCTCGAACCTGAATAACAAATGTGTGTGTCTCATTTGCGATGCAAGCGTATCAGTTGCTGAAAGATCTAACATCGAGCACCATTTCACCAAAGTCCACCACACCTTTTCATGTTACTTTCCAGCTGGTAGCAGTCTACGAACAGAGAAGTTATCTGGAAACAACGGTCAACACCAGGCTCTGTTTACCAAAGTGACGAAGAAGACCAACACAGCAACTGAGGCTTCATTTAGTAGTGCACATCCTAATGAAACACAAAAAGCCCTTCGCCTACGGCAGGATTGAAATAAATGTGATGACTGCGGTGGCTGGAACATTATCAAAGGACCATAAAAGTAGGCGATATACCTCTTGGTGCTATGAGTAGCTCTAGGACACTTTCATTTTGCCAAATTAGCTCTCAGAGGAAAAAAAAAGATTGGAGACTCTTGCTGTAGACTTACCAGTGTGAATGTAGGTGTGTTTCTTCATGTCAGACTTCTGGTGGAACCTTTTGCCGCAGTACTGACAGGGGTAAGGCCTCGTGTCCGAGTGGATGAGCAGGTGCGTGGAGAGAGTGGAGGAGCGCTTGAATGTTTTGCCACACATCTTGCACTCGAAGCTTTTTTCCTGATCAAAGGCAAATGTACAAAAAAGTATTACGCAATCATCAGCAAATTAATCAAAATTTTGCTTTTTTTCAGAACTAGGTTAGGTAACTGACAGTTTTCAGGCAACAGGGAAACTTTAGCATCTATTTTTAAAGGAACTGTCCATCCATTTTTAAGTTTCTTTTTCTGATTTATCGGTAGTTATATCACTCCTGGAAACAATTCCCGCATGCTGCACCTGGAAAGCAGGTGATTACAGCGAGAGGAGCTGCGGACAGTTTCATATACCGCCCTACTGTAAAACAATACTGTAGACCGGGAAGCTCCAACAAGTAGCTACCTGTTTCTGAGTGACTCGCTAAAGGTTCAAAGTTCATCGTGATTACTACTCAGAGTGAAAACGGAAGTATCAATCAGAGAATCAAATAAAAAATCTAATTTAATTTTGTGACTATTTCACTAACTGCTGTGAGACCGTGTTGTCTATACTGACTACTGGAGGAGCCCATTATATTAAAGAGGCTTATAATGTTTTATATTGTGTAGCGTTTTGGAGTCACTGATGTACCTGAGAGTGGACGTTCATGTGTTGCTCCAGACTGACGGCGTGGCCGAAGGTTTTCCTACAGATGCTGCAGCCAAAAGGTCTCGTTCCACTGTGCGACCTCCTGACGTGAACCTCCAGTCCGTGGGGCGTTGAGAACACCTGAAACAGAGTTAGTGAATTAATGGAGGTGGCTGACAAATTCCACTGAATTTCCAGTTGATAGTAGATACAGTGCATTTTACATTTCCATTTAGCCTTAATGAAGAGGCTTGATGAGAAGCTTCACAACAAAAACATTTATTGAATTTACAGATACTTAGTTTCAACACAGTCTCCCGGTACAAAATTTAATCTATTTGATTTGTGTACATAGACAGGAATTTTTTTTGTGACGCTCAGGATGACTTTCAACAATATATTTTTCGTGTGTGTTTTCCCACCAATGTCCAGCAACACGTGACGCACCTGTCAATTTCCGCTCCAGTCTTTTCAAAATAAAACTACTTACTTACTAGTTAGGTTTAGGAAAAGATTGACTTGGTTACATTTAGGCAACAAAACTACTTAGTTAGGTTTAGGAAAAGATAGACTTGGTTAAGCTTAGGCAACAAAACTGCTTAGTTAAGTTTCGGAAAAGATAGACTTGGTTAGGTTTAAGCAACAAAACTACTTAGTTAGGTTTAGAAAAAGATATACTTGGTTAGGCTTAGGCAACAAAACTACTTAATTAGGTTTAGGAAAAGATAGACTCGGTTAGGCTTGGGCAACACAACTGCTCAGTTAAGGTACGGAAAAGATCAACTTGGTTAGGTTTAGGCAAGAAAGCTACTTAATTAAGTTTCAGAAAAGATAGACTTGCTTAGGTTTAGGCAACAAAACTACTTAGTTAGGTTTAGGAAAAGATAGACTTGGTTAGGTTTAGGCAACAAAACTACTTAATTAAGTTTAGGAAAAGATTGACTTGGTTAGGCTTTGACAACAAAACTACTTTGTTAAGTTTCGGAAAAGATCGACTTGGTTAGGTTTAGGCAAAAAAACTACTTAGTTAGGTTTAGGAAAAGATAGACTTGGTTAGGTTTAGACAACAAAACTACTTAGTTAGGTGTAGGAAAAGATTGCAGTTTGAATTTAAATAACACAGAAAATAGCGAAACTTTAGTATGGAGGTTATGTGGCAAAAACGACTTTGTTAGGTTTAGGAAAAGATCGTCGTTTGGGCTCAATTAGTACCAGAAGTGCTGTAACTTAATTACGGAAGTTACATGACAAATAAATCAACGGTGACTTGTGGTTTCACATGGGACACGTACACCGGTCTTTTGGGTGAAAGTCCTCCTCTACAGTGCAGAGGTGAGGCAAGCATGTGGTTTGTACCTTTTCACAGGTGATACAGTGGTAGGTGTTGGAGGTGGGGGAGTAGTGCGTGCTGCAGTCCAGAGGCTGCTGAGGCTGCTGAGGCTGTTGAGGCTGCGGGCTGCGGCTGATGTGCGTGTTGTACAGATTGCTGGCGTGCTGCAGCACCGTGGGGCTGAAACTCATCTGACGCAGCTTGTAGGAGGGCACTGGCTCCCAGGCGTAGGCCGGCTTGTAGTAAGGAGGGAATCTGGCCAAGTGAGGCTCTGTGGGTTCACAAATACAGATACACACACACAAAAATCACTTATCTGATTGAAAGTTAGAGGTAGCATGAAAAAGTTACCACTAATGAATAAAAACAAGAAGGTTTTAATGCAGACATATACTGCAGGGACTACAAGAATCATCATATTGGTGTGAATGTATGCATCAAAGGGTTAAATCGAGCATGTATGAAGTGCTTAGAGGATATTTGAAAATATCGCGATATATATTGTGTATCGCAATATTGCCTAAAAATATTGTGATATTATTTTTAGGCCATATCGCCCAGCCCTATATATATATATGTATATATATATAAGGGAAATAGAAATGTAACTGTTAAATGCACTATTAGCTCACCATTTAGGTAGTATGGCTGTGTGGGAGCCACTTGGGGTCTGGCTGGCTCTGGGTGAGCAGGTAAAGGGCTTTCAAGCTCTGCCTCCTCCTTCTCAAAGGAGCTGTCCTCTGCAGGGGAAGACTGGCCCTCCGACTGAGGCCTCATGTCTTCAGAGTCTGTGCTCTGGACCTCTGATGGGTCTTCTGTAAATCCACAACAAATAAAAGTGTGATTGATTCAAACAGACGTGGCTCTGTGTGATTATACAGCAGGTAAATATTCTGTAATAACAAAACTCTGCAGTTCCTCTTGGAGGACAATTCTGTTTAAATAAGAATTATTTATTCTATTGAAATGTTGAATGATAATTATTTTTGGTATATATTATATATTATTATATTATTATATAATTAATGAACTCATACTCCAGGTATGAGTTCATTATTAGCATGCAATTGTTTCAAGCTGCTGCAAAATAACGAAATAAGGTACTAATTTAATTGTTCACACACATATTCAGATAATAACATATTTTATTCGAGTCTTACCTGTAAACATGGGGGCCTTCGGCTCGTCTTCATATGATCGGTGAACATTATAGGACGTGCACCTTTTATTTTTCACCAGAAATGACCGAGGCATGTTGATCCTACACCCAAAACAAAAAAACTTTAGCGACACAATAAGTCTAATATTATAAATAAAGCACGCAAAAACAGTCATTACAAGCGTTTAAATATTCATTTTGTATCATTTCAGTTACTTTTGTATTTAATTTACATCTTTTCGGTCTTTAATTGCAGGTGGATTACTCTGTTAGAATTTAATTTATTAAATAGGAATGATTATTTCTTTCTACTTGGTCAACAGGCCTTCAGACATAATGTTTAATTAGCCCATTTTAGATATTTTCACGGTTTAAATGATTATATTATTTGTGAAAAAATTTTACAAGTCGTCAAAAGTTTCTAGCTGAAGTTATTTTACAGGTACTCACCGTTACCGAGCAGGCTCCCGCAGTAATAAATAGATTAATAATAATAAAGTCCTTGTTCTTTGGGTGTGAAGCGCAGAGGAGGAAAAACAACGCGTCTCCAAATCCTTTCCTAAAAAGTCAGAAAAGCAAAGCAGTGTAAAAAAAACCATCACACTTGTTGCTCTCTCTTTTTCTCCCCTCCCTGATTTTCAATCAGATAATTTCGCAGGAGAATCTGACTGTGGTTTCAACCAATGAAAAGGCCAACCTGCTGTTGGGAATTTGCGTAAAAAAAAAAGAAAAAAGAAACACACATGAGGCCTTTGCTGTCACTGGAACAGTTAGTACACAAACCACCCAGTGCTCCAGGGGATAATAATAACCATAATTATAGGGTTGAATGCTAAAATTAAAGTTAATAAATATTCTATTAAATGGTTTGTTTGCATTTAACTGCTTATTTGTGCCGATCTTAGAAAGATATTTAAATTAAAAACATATCAATTTAAATTACTTAAAAAATAAAAAAAATCACAAAGACATGTTTCTAATCAAAAAAATCGAACCAAATATTTCCATCTCACAATGTTTGATTTACAGGATTTATACTCGAGGTAATGTGTGTATGACTGTGTTGTGTGCAAGATTTAAATGACCAAAAGATCATATAAGAGACTGTGTAGCACCTCCAAAGATACACACACCAAACCAGTCTGGGAGAATAATAACACTACTGTTGACTCTGTCTTTATTTATTAAAGCATTTGGTTATTCAGACATGACAGATTTATTCACAGGATGATTTGGAGTCACGCATGTACAGAATGACAAGATAGGTAGAAATGACAGAGTTAGGCAGCTTTTTTTCCTAATTTTTTGGGGGGGAAAGTTTTCAGAAAATACTTGTCAAACCATGTTAAAGAACACGAAGTCGAAGAGTTGAGAAACATTTGAGGATGAGGAGGATGAGGAGGATTTATATGAGGGAAGAAGTGCAGGTGCGTCATCTTGTGGACAATGTGTGTAACTTAAATCTTGACACTTGCATTGGAACTTGAGATTTTTCCTGGACGTTGATAAAAGATTGAAATATTATATTATTATTATATTATAATTTCTAGTAATTGCATTTATTTATCAATAAAAGATCTCTGAATGTGATTATCTCTCCACACTATTAAACTGAATTTATTCATTAAGCCTTTTAGAATTATGTTATGTATAGGCCTTATGTGCTTTCTTTATGTTACCTGGTATGTAGGCATACTTTTATCTGTATATAAGCTCTTTGAAAATCATAAAACAAATAAAAAAAATAAAATGTGCTTACTTGTCAGATGGGAAGTTCACAATAAAGCTTCATGTGAAGTCTTGGTCAGATACAATTTTCAATGTCATTTAAAAAGGACTTTTATTTGACAATATCCACTGGATGTCAAAATACAATAATTAATAATAATAAAAGCAATATAATATCATATAATATTACATACTATTTTAAAAGTAATAATATTCTAAAAGCAACTGTAACAAGAAGTAAGTACCTGGATTGTTAGTTTATTATATTAGCTTAATAGATAGATAGATAGATAGATAGATAGATAGATAGATAGATAGATAGATAGATAGATAGACAGACAGATAGACAGATAGATAGATAGATAGATAGATAGATAGATAGATAGATAGATGTACTTTATTGATTCCAAATTGGGTAATGATTGTGTTACAGCAGCAGGTTATCCAGGCAATGCACAGGAACAGTACAGAAAATGTAGATGTCAACACCAGAGAAATATATCCATAGAATACAAAATATAAAGAATATTGGAATATACTATAAATATACCCGACTACTACAACTAGCATAAAAAAAATCTAAATTATAAACATAGAATAACCCACTATATATTAGCAAGTGTGCAATAACACACAATAAACATTAGCAAAGTGTGCAAGTTACAATGTTTTGTTCTTTAATAAAAATAAAAAAACTACAATAACTTAATTATTAATTTATTTGGTCAAATATGCTCCCAATTCTGTAAATAGATTGTCATTTTAACAACACTTTATTCCATTGTACACTGTACATAAATCATATTACATTCATTCTACGGCATACTCCATTGTGTACATGTCATAATATCATTCATTCTAGTTTAGGCTATGTATATATGTTGTTACTATAATGATGCTGAACTGCATTTAGTTGTACTGGCACTCGTGCAATGACAATTAAATCTGATCTAATCTAACACAACTATAGATCTGCTGTTCATTTTAGACTGTGCAACAACACCCAACATATAGTCAGACCAGCAGCTTAATCAGAATAGTTTTCATCGAAGGAGACTGAAGAAATTTTGTCAATGACAATGATGCAACATAATATTATATGATGTTAAATGTAATCAAAATGTAAAATAAACACATCAGTATTTAGAGTATATAAGCCTATTTCTGCCAGGAAAACACACAAAAAAAATAGATATAATGTCAGGAACGGCAAACATAAAAATAGTCATGGTAGGTAAAAATTCTGAGATAGCAAGTCACAATTTGGAATTTGTCATGTTAAATTATGCTAAATCATAATTATTACTTTTGTGGTCAAATTATGACATCATAAATTAGGCTATAATTTTAACCAAAGGACCACAAAGGAGGATGGTCTGCAGGACAGATAATAATGCACACAGTGCACTTTCATAGACTAATCTACTGGAGTTATCCTGCACTACACTCATTTTTAACAGTCTCTTCTGCACTATATTCACTTTTTTAATAGTCGTGTATCACAGCTGTTACCCTGCACTATATTCACTTTTAACAGTTCTCTTCCTTTCCTTGTATTTTTTATATCTGGTATTTTTTTTGTACTTTGTACTTCGCACTACTAACTTTTTTACTGCCTTTTTACTAACATGTTTAGCACTATGGAACTGTGATGTTGGAAACTTGAATTTCCCTCGGGATCAATAAAGCTACTATCTATCTATCTATCTATCTATCTATTAAGCTAATATAATAAACTAACAATGCAGGTACTTACTTCTTGTTACAGCTGCTTTTAGAATATTATTGCTTTTAAAATATTATTTTATATTATCTTGCTTTTAATATTTTACATTATATTATATTATATTATATAACTTATTATTCATTATTGTGTTCTGACATCCAATGGATATCGTCAAATAAAAGTCCTTTTTAAATGACATTGAAAATTATGTCTGAACAAGGCTTCACATGAAGCTTTATTGTGAACTTGCCCATCTGATGAGTAAGCACATTTACTTTGTATTTTTTTTTTTTAGGATTTTCAATAGGCTTATATACAAATAAAAGTAGGCATATATACCAGGTAACATAAAGAACACACACATTAGGCCTACATAACATAATATACATTTTGGCATCCTATCATTTCATTTTTTTTTATTTTTACAGCTTTTCTGGCGTTAATGAGCTTCCATACTGATCTTCCATTACCTGTTTAAAAAAAAAAAATCTAATTTGCGCGTGCGCTCTTTACATGTGGGTCACGCGAAACCGCATTACACACATTTCATCCTTCCACCAATGAGGAGATGGGAAAAACAATCTTAGCTTTGCAACAAGAGCAAAGCACTTTTCTCAGGGGACACAGATAAAAAACACTTCTTCTGAATCATTAGATGTAATTTAACAAATTTATTTTTTTAGACTTATGTGAATAAGTTGTAAAAAGTTGGCGTGGAGACTCTTGTGGCTCTAACTTGCGGGGGATTATTTTGTGCATGCAGCCTGACGGCGGAGCGACACAGCGGTGGGATGGGCTGTGAGGTGTTCAAGATGGCGGCGCCCTGTGGAGTGCAGCTACTCTAACAGGTAAACAGCTCCGATTATTTACGTGTTTTCTGTGTTTTATCACACTGTTATGAACTCAAATGACTTCTTGTATTGTACACTAAATGTTCAGCTTGCTTTACCTCCAATTTAACCCGGCTGACAGGCGATATTAATCCAGCTAGGTGGCTATAGCTAGCGGTAGCTCTTCATCGGTCTGGACTGACTTGTTTTTGGAAATGATGGATTTTAGTAGATGTTGGGATGCTTTCTAACATTTATTCGTGGTTATATGTGCGTTTTCTGTGCGGTTTGAAAGAGGGTATCGCTTTGCAAGAGAAAGGATGCCTTTTATAATGGGATAAAGTAAACCCAACCCTGCCCCATTGTTCTCTCTGCGAGTTGTTTACGACAAGAGAGCAGCAGCAGTGAGTGGTCAGTCAGTCCAACACACAGCAGCAAAGCTCTGCTGCTTTTCAGCCTCACCGACCTCAGACAGCCTCAGACCTCCGCCTCTCATTATATGCATGTCAGTATAACAGATTTGTAGTTTTTTCAATCGTTTATTGTGCTTGCCTCTTAATCACATCACAGTGAAATGTGACAGAGGAGGTCAAACTGGGGGAACTAGTGAACCGTTTCGTCTCCATGGTGACAGGAGAGCCTGATGATGAATGAATGAAAACACACGTGCTAACAGGTTATTAATGAGTGACATTAATGAGTGACATGATAAATAGAAGGGAAACAGGTGTGTAATTCAGATCAGGAGATATCCATCCTATTTTAGACTACGTCTCATTTTGTCAAAGTTCTTGTAAGGCTGCTTCTGGGTTTGGACTTTAAATACTGAAATTAATTATGTTATATATTCAACAAACAGAGGCAGCAGCAGACAGTGGTCAGTCCACATACAGCAGCAAGCTCTGCTGCTTTTCAGCCTCACAGACCTCAGACAGGCTCAGACCTCTGGCTCTCATTATATGCATGTCAGTATAACAGATTATGGCCTTTGTGTTTTTTCATTTGCATATTTTGGGGAAACTAGTGAACCATTTCAAGATTCAAGAGTTTTATTTGCACCTATAAGTACATTGGAATTCTGAGCAGTTTACACAGAGTCAGCTTTAAGAAAAAAAAAGGTAGAAAAAGGCACAAGGTAATTACAGTACAAAATAAGTAGCACATTCAACTCAACACAATAATAACTAAATCAATTATTAAAATATAAAACGCCCTCAGTGTAGTCAAAAAATAAACTAAACTACCCTCTGCATAGGAACGATACCCCCACAATACAAATATACAGTATATATGCTCCATGACCATGTTAAAATAACTTTTGTCTCAATGGTGACAGGAGAGCCTGATGACAAATGAATGAATGAAAACACATGCTAACAGGTTATTAATGAGTGACATGATAAATAGAAGGGGAAGCAGGTGTAATTCAGTGCCAAAGAGATGTGTCTGAACAATTCCATAAGGGATTGGTCATGTAAATGGCCAGACACAAGAACAAAACTATTCATTCATTTATATCTTATAGCTACACGACTGATGGTTAAACTACAGCATAGGGCTGGTCAATTTGCAAACAAATTTATATCAGTCTCCTCTAATATTTATCAAACTATCACTATAAAATCAGTTTATATTTATCTCATTAGGCTGACATGACAAAGGGAAGTCAAACTGGAAGAATAGAACAGAAGAATTGAAAACAAAAAATCCCACAAACACTATAAAAACAAATTAGTAACGGTGGCTGGGTTTCGTCACAATTTCTCAGTGCTAAAGAACAAAACCAAGCAGTATGAAGACATTTTAAAGCTCTGGGAGCTTGTGGTTAACTGCATTAATCAGAAACCAGTCTATATTCCCTGGAAATCCCACAGACTCTCACTCTGGAGCTGTTTTACCAACCTCAGGACCCTCAATTCAGATAAGGAGATATCCATCTTATTTTAGACTACGTCTCATTTTAACAAAGTTCTTGTAAGGCTGCTTCTGGGTTTGGACTTTAAATACTGAAATTAAATAAGGGTTTTGCAGAAAAACATGTTACATATTCATCAAACAGAGGTATTGAAAAAAAGTACAAACACTTTAGACTTATCGACCCACTATTCCTGCAATCAGTTAAGCTAAATAATAATTAATGTGCTGCTAAAGACATGTAAATCCAGAGGACAGATGGTCATTTTGTAATTAAATGGATGCAAAATGAATTTCAGTGCAAACTGACATTAAAGTTGTATCGTATCGTATAATCACATCACAGTGAAATGTGATAGAGGGGGTCGAAAGGAGGAGGTAAAACTGGGGAAACTAGTGAACCATTTTGTCTCCATGGTGGCAGGAGAGCTTGATGACGAATGAATGAAAACACATGCTAACAGGTTATTAATGAGTGACATGAAAAAAACCCACAAACACTATAAAACAATGCATCATGACAGTAAAAATATCTCTTGCAGCTTTCTGCATCATATACTTCTTTGCTTTATCTTTCAGCTGCACTCACACTGAATTACACCTGCTTCCCTCATATTATCATGTCACTCATTAATAGCCTGTCAGCATGTGTTTTCATTCATTCGTCATCAGGCTCTCCTGCCACCATGGAGGCAAAATGGTTCACTAGTTTCCCAGTTTGACTTCCTCGACCCCCCCTGTCACATTTTACTGGACTCACATGTCTAATGTCTGTTTATGACAATTTTGCCTAGTTTATAAAAAAAGGCTTATCTTAATAGCAGGGCTGTAGCCAGGATGCCAGAAGTACTGAGGTCAAGAGTTCAATGTCTGACCAGAAACCAAAAAATAATGCCTCTGAAATTATTTAGAATTTTCACATTTTATTTATTCAGCTATATTTATACCGGTAGTATTAAAATTCTGAAACCTTTATATATGTATGCTTTGGGGGACTAAAAGTAGTAAAATTGATCTCTACTGATTGTAGGAGTAGTGGGTCTATAAGTCTAAAATGACCTAAGTGTTTGTACTTTTTTTCAATACCTCTGTTTCTACAAAACCCTTATTAATGCAGTATTTAAAGTATAAACCCAGAAGCAGCCTTACAAGAACTTTGCCAAAATAAGATGTTGTCTAAAATAAGATGGATATCACCTGATCTAAATTGAGGGTCCTGAGGTTGGTAAAGCAGCTCCAGTGGGTTGGGGTGAGTGAGGGTCTGTGGGATTTCCAGGGAATATAGACTGGTTTCTGCTAAATGCAGTTAACCACAAGCTCCCAGAGCCTTAAAATGTCTTCATACTGCTTATTTTGTTCTTTAGCAGTGAGAAATTGTGATGATACCCACCCACCCACTGTTACTAATTTGTTTTTATAGTGTTTGTGGGATATTTTTTTTTAATTCTTCTGTTCAATTCTTCCAGTTTGACTTCCCTTTGTCATGTCAGCCTAATGAGATAAATATCAACTGATTTTATAGTGATAGTTTGATAAATATTAGAGGAGACTGTGATATAAATTCTTTTGCATATTGCCCAGCCCTATGCTGTAGTTTTCCCATCAGTCGTGCAGCTATGAATGAATAGTTTTGTTCTCGTGCATGACCAATCCCTCATGGAATTATCCAGACACATTAATCAACAACAAATCAAATATCCCGCTAAGTAAACCCAACAGCAACAAACAGCACAATATATTGACCTCATATAAATATGAATGCCTTACATATAATACCCCACATAATTAATAATAAATGATTATTTGATGCTATAAAATGTCATGCCTGACAGCTGTGAGTCTCCCTCGCGGCCATGCTCGGCTCGCGATTGGTTCGGGCGGGTGACATCGATACTGTGGCTCTACCGCCTGATCGCTACTGTGCAGACTCTATTATTATTGCTGAAATGATTCGTCAATTAATCGACTAGTTGACCGACAGAAAAGTAATTGAGGTCAGTCAAAACAATGTCTGGTTCCAGCTTCTCAGGTGTAAGGACTTGCTACTACTCTATTTTCTGATATATTGTAGACTTATTGTAGAAAAAGTTAATTGATAAGTCAAAATAGTAATTCATATATCATTTTTAGTTGTTGCCCAAAGTCCTGTTTAGTCCAGTAAACCACTTCAATATTCCCATTACCTCTCATCTCCTGCAGCAAGGAGATGAAAGGAAATCTGCGTTTTTCTAAATGAACAGGGCAGTCAGGTTGATAAAAAATCATTCCTTTAAATGGACAGAGCAGCCTGTTTGTGTCTCTTTATGAAACTGCTTTAAAATATATTCACCCAGGAGAGAAGGAGGCTGTCGGTAACAGTTTGCTCACACAGCCAAATGTAATTTCCAGCGTGTACATGGAAGTGCTCGGGCCGCATAAAGGTTCTTTGTGTCCTCCTGAGCTGCCTGAGATCACACTGAGCGTGGTTCGCGTTTGTGCCACCAGACTGTCCCTGCAAAACGCTCGCTCCTATACCTCGGCTCCCAACCCCATGACTGAGCAGTTAATTGATAACAGGGAGACAATTGCGCTGTGACCTCTTCTGTGAATCAACAAACAGGCAGCATATTTGAGCACTCATCATCTCCTTTTGATTTGTTATGAACGAGAGAGGCTTGAGGACATTAATGTTGTCATGTTTCTTTCCAGAGGGCAGTGTTTTTATGTGACATATGACTTTATTGGGAATAAGATCAAATACACTGTTAATTGATTCATTTCTTCTTCCTCTCATTCTCCAAATTAGCTCCTGTTGTTTTGGTTTTGGTAGCACGTGACTGTGTTGAGAATAGGGCTGTAACTAACGCTTATTTTCATTGTTGATTAACTTTCTGAGACCGGTGGGATCACGGGCGATCCCAACCAACTTTACTGTCTTTCAGAGGCTGTAGCAGGTTGAGCATTAAAGCTAAAGTGAAGGTATTGATATCATGTGAAACTAGAAAACTTAAGGAATCCATGCTAGCTTGTCGGGAAGGAGGCTAAATAATGCTACAAATTCAGGCTATATTTTGGCGAGGAAAAACTGGCATGGCGATTTTCAAACGGGTCCCTTGACCTCTGACCTCAAGATGCGTGAATGAAAATGGGTTCTATGGGTACCCACAAGTCTTCCCTTTACAGACTAGGTCTCTAGTTTGTGGTTATAAAGTTTCATGAGGCTGTGATTATCCTAGAGGTCACCACAGGTTATTTTATACAGTGAGGTCAAGTTTAAAAAAAATGGTCTCACTACATTGAAATGAAAACACCATCACACATAAATACAGTTGGGCTCATTGGATCCACGAGAGTCTCAGCTTTACAGTGATACACAATTTATGTATTTCCAAAACTGTTTAGGGACCCCAGTATGCAGAAATATTCAAATACACCATTTTAGAATCGGCAAAAATATCACATTTATACTGCATTCAAAAAACTGCGTGGGCATGTCTGTAAAGGGGAGACTTATGGGTACCCATAGAACCCATTTTCATTCACATATCTTGAGGTCAGGGGTCAAGGGACCCCTTTTGAAAATGGCCTTGCCAGTTTTTCCTCGCCAAAATTTAGCCTAACTCTGTAGCATTATTTAGCCTCCTTCCCGGCAAGCTAGCATGACACGGTTGGTGCCAATGGATTCATTAGGTTTTCTAGTTTCATCTGATATCTATACCACCACTCTAGCTCTAAACCTGCTGCAGCCTCTGAAATACAGTAAAGTCAGTCAGGATTTCCTGCGATCCTGCGGGTCTCAGAGGGTTAATAATTTCGATTAAAGCAATTAATCGATTTTGTTGCAGCTCTAGCTGAGAGATTCAATATTCGGTGCAAATGGAATAGGTGGTAGGAATAATCCTCTAGCATGTTGAATGTTTTGGCCTAAGTGTTGAAAGGAGATCTTAAGAGCTGATGAGATGTCTGCTGCTGATTCATTATTTCTGTTGAGGGAATAAGCTTCTGGGTGCAGACACCCGGACCATAATGACCTGCCTATCAGGCTTATTTATGCCTGTTTTTCAGATGGATTTGCAAGGCTCTGCTGGCGTCCTTTACTTTGAATGCCTGACTCAGCATCAAGCCCTAAATGTATCACAGACAACATAAATAGACTAATAATGGTAAACACATTAGGCAAGGTGGTGTTTTTAAAGTAAATTTCTGTTGGGGTATAATGAATAGTAACATGGTCACACATGACGCAGGTCATATTATATTTGGATCCATCACACTCTCTTAATTACATCTTGGGAGTTTTCCACCTTATCTGTTTGCTTAATGCAGTCTCTGAAGTTTTCTTGATTTGTTCTACATTATATAAGTGTGGAAGTTTAGGCCTATTTTTGTTTGTGAAGCTGTGAATATGTTTAACTCATGTGAACTGCTATGATGTGGGTCAGATATAACGGTTAGTTATATCCCAGCTAGTTAAGTGTGTTGTGGTTCACATGTTATGTGGTGATGTAGAACAGTGGACAGCAAACTTTTACCTAAGAAAAGCTGGGCCCTCCCCCGCATATTTTCTGATGTCATGATGACTATAACTTGTCAATGTGTGCCTCCCTTTGTGTGCAGCAAGTGGGAGAGCAGAGAGAGCCTTTTGACCGCAGTGAAAATGTTGTTTTTGAAAGGCTAAATGCCAACAAATACGGATTGAAGCAGTTGGATAAAAACATGTTGTGAGTTATTGGACATGTTTGATTAAGAATTGTGCTTACTACCATTTGTACTCTTAGAAGCCGTTGGAACTATTTGTGCTCTAACATTTCTCAGCCTAAATACTTCAGACCTGTTTGATAGTGATAAACAGAAACTGTTTTGCTCTGATATTCTAGGTGCTTTGTAATCAGATGTTTCTTTAGCTTGGCTGGTTTCAGGGCGCATTTTAGTCTCAGCACAATTTTATAATTTGTAGCAAATTATTTCCAAAACCATTGTGTTGATATGTGTTATTATTTATATTTTGTAATTACAACTATAAACTGCTGAAAAATGGGGACATATAGTCTGTGATATCGCACTTAGTTGTCTAATGAGATGACCTCACAGAATTGAAATGAAGGGATGTCATCACAAGTCCATCATATCTCAAAAATGTGGTCCATCTTATCATTTAGAGCCATTACATCACATTTTCATTTTCATTTTTTCCCCATTTTGAAGATATGCCTGTAGCACAAACCCTGCTTCCCAGTGCCGAGTTGGTATTGTCATGTGACCGCTAATCCTAGATCACAGCTCTAACTAATTCTGGGAAATGTTCATGAATTGGTCTCGGTGCGATGTAGAGGTGCCTGGAGACTGTATTGGTGGGTGGCCCCAGGAGTCCTCCAGGCAGGCAGGGACGGACACCGCGAGAGAGACGCTGCCTCCACCTCCAGCACTGCCACCGCCATGGCCAGGGAGCAGCCCAACGTGGGGGACCTCCTCCCTCTCCTTGAGACCTCCGACCTCCAGCAGCTAGAAGAGATCAGAGGCCTCATCAACGAGCAGCTCAGCACCGGTATGGCAGCTTGGCTTGTTTAACGTCAACATGGTTTATGTTCTATGTGTGTTCAGCTTTCTGGGGAGCTTTGAGAAACTGCAACTTTACTCGTCAGTTTGGCCATTGTGTCAGGATCACCCCAGATTGCTTTATTGATGTCCTTTCTACCATCTTTTTGGACAGACGTTCTTTGGTGGAATTTGATGATTTTAGTATGCCTACTACTATTTCTTTAAAACTCATTGAAATTATCCTTTCTTTAAAGAGCGAGGGTCCATGCTGCTGAATGGGCTAGTGGACTACTTCTTGGAAACCAACTCTGCCCAGGCCATGCATATCCTCTCCTCAGTCAGAGAGCCACACGATAAGGTGAGAAACGCCCCTACGCAAGCTTAATGCCCGGTCACACCAGGATTTAAAACGACAAAATGCAGTGGTGAAATCAATTCATTCCAGTTGAATCGCCAGGATTAGAGGATCTGCTCTACTTGTTTTTCTGTTTTCCTCTCTCTGTGTATTTTGATCATTGATCCAGGGTTTGAATTTCTTTAGTTTAAGAGAGGGACAGGCCCAGCAAAAAAGTCTGGGCAGCTGATTTGTATACATCTGCTAACTCAGTCAATCATAATAACACACTTACTAGATAGTTTATACAAATACTGTATATAAAACTATTTAAAAATGTATTTTTTTTCTCTACTTAGTAGGCAACAGTCTGTTTGAACCCAGTATTTGAGCACAGTTGCAGATAAAGATCAGACTACACTAATATTATTAGTGTTATACTATTTGTTGAATTAGATTTGAGTGGTGGCTGCGCAGGATTGTTTTTCGTCTTGTGTGATCCAAACACTTCCAAGAACTCCGTTGTAAAGTCCAAAACTTAAAACTTTATTGAAAAAAAGATAAATGTAATCATTTCCAAAATTCGAAACATGTTTTTATCTAACAAAATATTCTGCTTCAGTCCGTGTTTGTTGGCGTCAAGCATTTCAAAAACAACAATTTCACAGGGGTCAAAAAAGTGTTTGCTCTTGCCGCTCACAAAGGGAGGCACTGGCGAGTTATATTCATTAAAGAAAGTTGATTAAATAAACTAACTTCTTTTATTAAACTAAATCACTTTCTTCAGATTCGGATTTGTAATTTCTTGGAGGGGTGATGACGTATGAGGGGGGGTTGTGGGGGGGCAGTGCTAACCACTGGACGACCGTGCTGCCCCCAAAATGAAGACCAAGCCAATTAAAACGTTTATTACAGTACAAACACAAAACACAAGTTAAAGAAGACTAGTGAAATGAAAATACTATTGATACTGTACATATATTACAGAGGACAGGACACTCAAAATGTTGAATCTGTAAGAACGTAGGCATTAATTATTGTGTTGGAGATCTTGCCCTCAGCTCTTACAAATGCCATCAATTATTTCCATGTTGTTGTTGTTTTCTGTATTTGCATATTTCCATTGCAAACTAAGACGTGGATTTGTTGTGGTGTAGGGCTTTGAGGTCATCATCATTATTTCTGCAGTCTTCTATGATTTTATTTGCATCTAATCAAAATGCTCACACCATCTTCGGTGAGAGAGGTCAGAGTAGAATCACAGTGGTGATTTGTAGTCGTTGTTTGATGTTTTGTGTAACTTCAAATGCTCTTCACGATACAGCATATCTATAAATAGATATGGAAAAAGCACAATTAAATAAAGTATCCTTAAGGAAAGTTTCCTTTCCTTATAAATTAATAAGAAGAAGAACTCCAGCCATCTGATTGTGTTAAATACAGAGCTAACCCTGCTGTCCCTTCCTCCCTCCCTCCCTCACAGCACCTTCTGGACAAGATGAATGAGTGTATGACCAAACATGCCTGCCGGCTGCCCACCCTCACCCTGCTCGGCCATGTAATCCGCAAGCAGCCGTCCTGGATCCACAAGATCGCTCGATACCCTCTGCTGCTCTCGCTGCTCAAATGCCTCAAGGTAACGACCCAGTAGGGACTCAGTGAACAAAGAAATCTCCTAGTCAAGGCACTGAGAGGTGTGTGAACTGATGAGGTTTAGAGATCTCATCCAGCTGCTTTTACAATCACATAGAATATGTGATATTTGGTCGGACTCTTTCTCAAAGACAATTTCTTTTAAGGTTTTGGTACTACATCAAACAGTGTATTTGTTTGGATTTATTTAATATGCACTGATCCCTGAAGGTATGGAGGATGGAACCTGCCAAAATCTAAAATAAGTAAATAAATGACACAATATATTAATAACTGTCATTAATTGTAGCAAAAATAATATTAGAAATAAATGTAGCCAATAATTAATTGATAAAATGTGACATAAATTGATATTTCTGTTTGAAATTGCTTCTTCATTTATTTATCTTCGTATTAATTCCCTTATTCATTTACTCTTCTGTTTAATTATCCCTTTTATTTATTTCTGTATTTATTTTCATTATTTATTTATTATTAAATTTTACATTTATTTATTTATTTTTGCATTAATTTTTTTATTTATTTTATATTTATTTTTAAATGTGTATATTTATTTATTTATGCATGATTTTCCCTTTGCACTTCATCCCTTATTTATTTCCCGAGACTTATTTATTTCTGTATTCTTTTCTTTATACATTTCTTTTCAAATTACTTTTTACATTTCTTTAAGCATTTCTGCCTCATTATGCAAATGAGGGGGTCTGTCACGCACACCTGTCATTATGGGGTTGTTAATTAATGGCTACATATATTTTTTACATTATGTTTTGCTACATTTAATGACATTTATATATTTATTTATCGAGTCATCTATTTATTTATTCAGTTATTTTTTTATTTTGGCAGGTTCCATCCTCCATATGAAGGTGACTTTCAAGCCTCTTTTGTAAAACTATTGTAGTAGTAGTCCCCACAGACCAAAGATTTAATACTAGCAAGCACTGAAAGTGTTTTGTTGAACTGAAACCAATTCCTTACAGGTTTGATGGAGTATGTTCTTGATTAGCTTTGTCAGTAAATGCTCCTCAGAGAAACACAAGACACGTGTTTGTCTACTCAAATGTTGTACAACGTTGTTGCTCAAACATTTGTTGATTAAACTCTCGATTAGATTAAGTTTGTAGCCGTGTGAGCGGCGGGGCTCTAGGGATGTGATGATGGTCGGTCTACTGCTCTGGTCCGGACTGAAATGTCTTGACAAATATTAGATGGATTGCCATGCACTTTGGCACGCACATTCATTCAATTAATTCCTCGTCTCCAGCTTCTCCTGTAAACTTGGCAGTGCAATATTCATATTGAATATTAAATCCCACTTGGTCTCCATCCTTACAGATTTTAGACTCTTGAAGCATTGTCTAAGCTGGTGTCAGCTTCGAAACCTAAACTAAATACATGGTTCTTTATTTGAATCTTTTAATCTCTGACTTTGTCATAAACTTGAATACTTGTGTCTTAATTTCCTGGCAGACGGATACGGACGTGGTGGTGCTGATAACTGGAGTGCTGGTGCTGATCACTCTGCTACCCATGATCCCTCAAGCTGGGAAACAACACCTGTGGGAGTATTTCGACATCTTCGGCCGCCTGGCGTCTTGGAACCTGAAGAATCCCGGTAGGAGTTTCTTCCTGTCATGTCGGTGCAACATGTATATTATGAATGAATGGGTCGGCTACTCCGAGACTTAACTTCTAGCGCAGCAAAGGATAATAATGTACAATATATCGATATCAGAAAATATCCCTTTTTAATATTGTGAGAAATATTGCCCAGCCCTGTAAAAAAAAAAGGCAACATTTTTAGTAATTTGAATATTGTATTTACTGTTTTATTTAAATCTCATCTATCAATACCTCATAGGCGTCTGAAAAGATGTTTACACTCGCAGACATGTAGGCAGTTAACTGGAGCATGAAATTCCAAATTTGGTGAAAGGAGGGGAAGTCTGGGGGGACAAAATAGGCCAAAAACAAACAACAAAAAACTGTAACAGGGTTTGCCATTATCTTGCTGTTTATGTTGAATTTGTTAATCTGTTTCAAGTTTTTTTTTTTTTCTCTTTGATATTTTTGACACGTTCAGGGCACGTGTCAGAGGTTTATCTAATCCACCTGCACGCCAGCGTCTACTCACTCTTCCACCGTCTCTACGGCATGTACCCTTGCAACTTTGTTTCCTACCTGCGCTCCCATTACAGCATGAAGGAGAACATGGAAACTTTTGAGGAAGTAGTGAAGGTGAGGATGTTGTTCCCTGCTGATGTACTTTGTTGCTCTTCATTAGAGTTTTTGTTTACTAATAAAGATTTTACGCTCAAACCTTTCATTCAGCCGATGCTTGAGCACGTTCGTATTCACCCGGAGCTGGTGACGGGAACCAAGGACCACGAGTTGGACCCCACCAGGTGAGTCTCCTAGTGCTCCGCCTGGCAGAGGAACAATTTACTGTTTAATCTTCTTTGCCTAATGGTGCTGTGCTTCGCTGTAGGTGGAAAAAGTATGAAATCCACGATATCGTCATCGAATGTGCCAAAGTGTCTCTGGACCCCA
The DNA here is from genome assembly GCA_916701655.1 of Sebastiscus albofasciatus. Classification (NCBI taxonomy): domain Eukaryota; kingdom Metazoa; phylum Chordata; class Actinopteri; order Perciformes; family Sebastidae; genus Sebastiscus; species Sebastiscus albofasciatus. The sequence goes on along the minus strand of CAKAOI010031937.1, from coordinate 21,523 downwards.
AGGAGGCCTCCTGTGAGGAGGGCTACGCCAACATGCCTGAGAATTTCTACCCCCAAATCCACCTGCGACCACAAGACTGCACTTCCAGCCCCTACACAGACCTCCACAGCAGCTACGGTCAGAAAACACTTCACACATAGGATACTAAAAGCCGTGAAAAACATGAAAAAGGTCCTTTTAACCCATTTAGATCACATCCCCGGTCATATTGTGACAATATCTTTGTATTTTTATATCAAAATCCAATCTTCTTTTCTTCCTGTTGAACAAAATCTGATGTGTGCTTTGTGCAGTATCATCATGCTCATCTCTTTTTCTGTTTGTTTCTTTACTTTATCAGAAATAATCTCACTTTGTATTTCAAAGACAAACTAATGTGAATCAATAATGAAAATGTTATTTATACAGCCTGAGACAATTCTGCCTTTTTCAGTGAGTCCCTTTCAGTGTTGTGTTTTTGATATTAAACATAGTGTTTTCTAACTGGTTTAAAGGACAAACACCAAACAGTGGTGTCCCAGTAGAGCAGAGAGAGGCCGTGGGTTGGTAGGTGCATCCATTTGAACATTGATCAGACTATTTGTCTTCTTGACAACAGGAAGCTCTTCTTCGACCCCATTCTCGACTCCACGGCAGCCGCTACCCCCGCCCCTGTCCTTGCCCCCCTTCTCAGGGACGCAGTCCTCCTCCCGCAGCCCACAGACCTCCAGACGGCAGGTGAGATCATCCATAACACGGTCAGAAGCTGTCTTGGTTCAAAACACAAGATTGGTGAGTAACCGATCAGAGGGTAGCACCAGAGCACCACGTCGTTAAGCCTCTGTTTGCTGCCAGCTCTCGTCGTGTTTACATTCCATATGTCACCTGTCAGATGTAGTGAATTCAGGGCTTTCCTCCAAAAACAACACAATGCCCTCAATCAGAGCAGCGACTCCATGTTTTCTCCAAGACGCGGAGAGGAAGCGAGTGGACAGTTTTTTTGAGTCATCAAAGTCAGCATGCTGGCAGGCAGGCGGGTCAAGCTTCAGGAATTACAACGCATGCCCCCCCCGTCCTCGTCCTGCCACCTCTCTGTAGACACTCCCGAGGGCTGGTTGCCATGGAGATGCCGTCTCTCCCTCTCTATTATTGGGCCAGCCACACGAGGGAGGGGTCCGGGTGTTTTTTCTGCTCCCCTGGGGTCTGTCTGAGGATTTGTCTCTGCGTTACACTCCTTCCGACCCAGACAGACGGAAAATTTGGAAAACATGGGAGACCCGCCATTTTAGGAAACACAGCATTTCGACTTATTATTAGTCACTGTCACCACTAGGTAAATTGACGTTGAAAGTCAAGTATTTCAGTAAAGTTAGTATTTGCAAATGCTTGAATCTCAGCTATTAACATTAATAACATTAATGTAATAACATTATATATTTTTAGATGTAGTATAAATCAGGGATAATGTACAGCGAGCCGGTCATTGTTATGAAATAAACCCCAATCGGGCGATGCGGCACCAATGTCGTGTCGGAGTCTTGCATCGCCCTGTCGGGGTTTATTTCACAACAATGACCCGCTAGCTGTATATTATCACGCTTATTACACGGCTACCTACTTAAGAAATCAATAATTTGACACAAAAACTGTCCCCCAGAGTCCGACGTAGAGAACTGCACCCATAGCAACAATCCATTATACATAGCAACGTTCTGCTATAAAAAAATAACAGACCTTAGAACGCCCTGATTGACCAATCAGAATCGAGTATTCAGCAAAGCGGTGTAATAATAAGATGGTAGTATTCCTCAGTTATATTAATTACAGCAATAACAGTAACAGCAGTAATTTGATCTTGCACTTTCCTGGCCTTCTCTGGAGTAAGGTCAGAGGTCAGGGATTCAGCAAGTTGGATGTTCAATCTGCCAAAAGGGCTCAAATCTGGATCTCTCATTGAGTGACTCCTGACTAAAGAATGAAGAAATCTTGACTCATCTCGTCTCATGATCGGTTTAGTTAGTAGATGCTTAAACAACAGCCACGCTCATAAGTATACGGCATTCGCTGTGTGAAATAGTGGCTCTGCTTTTTTCCTCTGAGATTGCTTTATATCATAATACAAAAAGTGCAAATTTGTATTATATTAGCAGAGATGTTTTTTTGTCTCCAATGAGTTGGCCATTCTCTGTTATAACAAATATATATCCTAAACCCTGTAACTACGCCCCAATTTTGCCCCTCAGCCTACAAGGTGGAATTGATTTTGTAATATTTCTCAATAACAGTTTTAAGTACCACAACTTCCTTCCAGCATACAGTAGATGCTTTGAAACTCATCTGTAAAATATGTCGAAGTTTGAGCGTCAAATTATCAGGGTGGGAATACATTTGTGGTTTCTGGGTCACTATCAACATACAAGGAATGTGTCTTTTAACTTGCAAGATTACCAGTGTGTAGGAGTAGTTTTGGGCAGCAACAACAAAAGTGCTTTTACCTCTCATGTACTGGAGTTAAAGTCACAGAGGCAATTATCTCAGGACTTTTGCACATAAAAGCAGAAGTATCTGCATGAGCAGGCACAACTAGGAGTGATGAAATAATATGCTTTTGGTAATTTGGGTGAGCTGACCTAGAAGACATGAATGCACATGTATTTCACAAGTTGAGAACCACATGTGCATAACAAGGTTTAGACTCTAGATTTTGCAGAGCAGAAAGTCAGGCTTAAAGGAATAGTATGCCATTTTGTGGGAAATGTGTCTGTTCAATATGAAATTACAGCAAGCGGCAGGTTATCTTAGCTTAGCATAAAGACTGGAAACAGGTGGAAAGAGCTAGTCTAGCTACAGTGATTAACATGTTATATCTAATTTTATCAATCTGCATTTAATCCAAAGTGTAAATTTCTGTATGGCTTTAATTTCATATTACGTACAGACAAAGAAAGAAAGAAAGAAAGAAAGAAAGAAAGAAAGAAAGAAAGAAAGAAAGAAAGAGAGAAAGAAAGAAAAGTTGTATAACCCAGTGGCTGTTATCTATGTTATGATGTTTCCTCTGTCAGAGCTGTAATCATTTTGGCCTCCGTGTTTGCAGAACTCCACCTGTGAACTCAACTCTTCCTGCGGAGGGAAGGACCCTCTGTGGAGCCCCTCCTCGTTGTGCGGCATGGCCACGCCCCCTTCCTCCAGGGGCATGTCGCCCAACTTCGAGCTCTCCCACAGTGCCTCACACCTTCCCAACCGCTTCCACAGCACATCAGGTCAACACTTAACATCATTATAATGGCGGTCTACTGAAGTGTGTTTTTTTTTTTTTTTACGATGCTCTGGAATTTTCTTTTCTGCTGACCGCTGATTTTTTTGACCCGAGCAGGAGGAAAAGGAACGCCTGCCTCCAGCACTCCAGCCACCTCTTCCCCACCTCCCTCCCTGTCAGATGACTTCCCCATAATCTCCTTACCAGCCAACACAGTCCAGTCCAGTCCACCAAGAAAGGTATGCTCTCTCCCCTCCATTTTAACATTGTCATTATAACATTCCTTGTTTACAATTTTCTTCCTGTCAGTGAGTTTAGGATGGGCAGTTGTCTGTTTGTGGATTTTATTTATAATACATCTACAGAGCCTTTAGAAAGGTGCCGGATAAAAGTATGGCTTTTCCTGAAAATAATTGTTATGACTGTGAATCAATCATTTAAAAACCGTTAATGTTAAAAATGTTATTAATTGCACCTTTTTAATTATTCAGGATGCTGTTCATCTTATGTTGCTTAATTCACTCATGACAAATATGTCAGCCTTATCAAATTATCTTAACTTGCATCATCTTCAAAACTCATTTCCTCGACAGCAGGAAGCAAATTAATTTATTAAATGTGCTTTAATTTTGCCCTCTGAAGTGGAGCAACAGGAGAAACATTCTTTAATCATTAAAGTCATATTATTGGTTCTCAGCAGGAGTCTGATTTTTTTGGGGCTTTTTGTCTCATAAATGTTCTTTATTCTGGTGTATAAAATGTAGAACTAGGCAAAGAATCTCTAATCAGCCTTTAATCCCTCTTCTTCTTCTCCATGTTACAACGTGGAGAAGAAGAAGAGCTGGAGCGAACCACTGATTTGTTATCCAGACTGAATTAAAACTATAAACTGTGTGACTTTTCAGGAACGGCGACAAGGAGAAAGCAGTAAGCCAGCCCTGGTGAGACAGGAGCCAGTGAAAGATCCAGAGAAGAGTGCAGAAGCAGCCACAAACAGAGGTTAGTCTCACCACTGTCATTTTATCACTGTTCATTTCAAAGTAAAGGTCTTAACAGGTCCTCAATTTTCAATCACATCCAAAATGAACCTGTGGAAAAGCATGATTAATAATTCAATCCAGAAGGGACGTGAGGGCAGTCAGACCCGAGGATAATCAGACATGAGCCAATATACGGTTGACCTGCACAGACCCTGATAGAGAGAGAACACCATGAGCCACCAATTAACTCACAGTCGTGGTTAAAAGGTGCCGTAATGTATGTAATTTTTACCGCACTTCACAGCTCACTCTCTCTGTCTGCCTCAAAAACACATTTTTCTCCCGTGATGATTATGATACGTACCACATGATCAGAGCAGACAGAGTCCGCTTTGATCCACTCAGGTGTTTAAAGAGCGGCTCCATCTGCGTTCTTTTTTTTCCGGGATTTTCAAGTAGAAACGCCCACTCAGCTGCTAGCAAAAAAGCACTGACGTAGGTTACCAAAGTCAGCTAATCAATAAGGTTATGAATAATGTGAACACTAGCAATAGCTGAGTAAAAGTTAGCTGTGCTAAGTTTGGAAATAATAAAGGGTTAGTTGGGAAGTGGGGTTGTATTTACACTCCTGTGTTCTGCGAAGAAAAATGACTGTTTTTGTCAATGGAGTCTGGTGGATTTGTGGAAAGCAATATAACAGCTTCAGTTTCCCGAAGGAAAGGGCTGTTTGACGGCGAGGTAAAGCGTCTGTGGACGGGAGCAGCAGCAAAACGATTTTAGACACTTAAAATACATGAATATCATTTTAAGTACAGGCTATATTTAGAACATTTTCACCACTTTACCTTGCCATCATATAGTCCTTTTTGATGGGGAAATGAAGGCCGTTATCAATGTTCTCTTCAAAGCCACAAGACATTGACAAAAACTATTTTTTTTGTGCTATTGTGTGACTTTGGCATCCAAACTAATGTGGCTTCCACAGCAGTACATTGCTTAGCTGCCTTGCCGGTACTCCTGTCTGCTTCTCCAAACAGGCAGCATGCCGACCGCCATCTAACTTACTGTATGTAACATTAATACACTTACTGTATACTGTGTATGTAGTAGCGTCGTCATGCAGAAACTCATGTCAGGTCACGTGGGAAAAAGTTTTTGGAAGTGCGTGGTAAAATAGCATTTTGACACTAAAACATACAGACTTTGACTGAAATTTGAATGTTCGGATTTAACTACATAAGGAACACCACTGGGAAGCAGCAGAATGACATAAAACCTCAAAAAAAGAAAGAAATTGAGACCTGCTGCAATACAACAGGATTCTACCCGGACCCAATTAGACTGAATGTAATTTCAACTTGGCCCGACTTCTATATGTGATGCCAAATGTTAAGTCATTTAGATCATTAATCTTAACAATCTGCCAACTTTCCTAAAAATAACCATATCAGAGGTGTATTTCTTGCTTTGATGTTTTTGGCTTTTTGGAGACGTTATTCTTCTGACATCAATACCCACACTTGTGACACATACACTTCCTCATCAGACGCTGGAGCCGCCGAGAACGTCTCCATGACTTTGACAGAGCTGTCGGTCTTCATGAAGAAACAGGAGCTGGAGCTTCAGCTGAGAACAGAGAAAGAGAGGGAAGAGGGTGAGTACGGGCTCGGTATGTAGATCAAAGAAGCAGATCCAGTCGGTGTGTGTGACTCAGCATGGAAAACACAGGGCCACATTGTTGGTGACTTCTTCAAGAAAAATAATCCACCAAAACCAAATCATGCTGTACACGAGCCACTCACAGAAAGACACAATGAGTTGTATTTGTCTTTGAGCAGGTAGCTAGCTAGCTTGTTAATTCCACCATGCTTTAATGCTTACACTGGTTACAGAAAATGAGCCGAACAAAGTTGTCACCATAGAAATAGCAATGGCAACAGTTCACATAAAAATGACCGCCGCTCTGACCATCCTGCTATTTTGATTTAAATGTGAATTTGTGTTCTACTCCTATTCTATTTCTAGGGTTTTAACAGCCAAATCACTAAATGGCCGAACCCAGGTCTGCTCGTCCCGTACATGTACCAGTTCCAGTACAAACAAACCAATATGATGTATTTATTTAGAGTCAGACAATTGATAAATACAGCATAGAAAATTACTAATGTTGATAATAATTATACAGACGATGTAAAACACAATTATATCAAATAACAAAGCAAGGAAAATGAAAAGAAAGGGAAGAAAAAGGGGTAAAATATGTAGAAATATGTTCATGCCATACAAATATTTGTCTCGATATTAAACAGCCATAGGCATACAGATATCCTTGGAACCCATTTCATGGAGATAATACATTTTCTTGCAATTAACAACAAATCAAAATCTCACGTTTCATAGCAGTCAGTCAGTACAGTATTTTGTTTCGACTGAACCCAAAAGGTTTGTCATTGGATCACAGCTTTTAAATACGTGAAGTCATTCACCTGTTCAGATAAATGAACCTGATCTCATGCACTTTCACTAAAAATATCCAGAATGCTAACACATCCCTGCTTGTATCCCAGTGTGTGTTCAGCGAGCGCCGCACTGTTATCGGTTTAAATCCCACTTGAGCCACTTGCACTAAAAATAAATGCACCTACAGTACTGTGAAGCACTTTGGATAAAAGCATCTGCCAAATGGCAAACGCTCTGCTGCCAAAGCTAGCTGCTTAGACTTAAACATTTCCCTTCTCTTTGGGGAAAAAAACAGAAGCCCAGAAACCTTGTTTTTTCTGTGTGGGATGGCAGATACTTCACATTTATTTTGACTGCAGAAATATTTAAGCACAGACATTGACATTCAGAACATACAAGCAGGTTTAAGTCCACCACAATCATCCATATGTTGTTTCTGCTGCAGCTGCCTTCACAGAGGAGCTGCTGAAGATCACCGAGGATAAGCAGGAGCTGTCGGGTCTGAGGGGCTTCGACTCCCCTTTCTATCACACCACTGAGACTCTGACTGGCTGTCAGGCACAAGAAAAGACCCTCACCAACACCCAGACTGGAGGGCCCGTCAGGGACACCCACCACGTTGTGTCGACGCCAGACAAAGGGGAGACCACTGTGAATACCAGCAGTGTTGGGAGTGAGAGAGGGGGAGGAGGAGACAGCAGGAGTTCAGCCCTCGGCCTCGAGCAGTCCTGGTCCTTCCAGTCGGGGTTCACCCCCATCGAGCACCACCTGCACCGGAGCCCCTCTGCCCTGGATGACGAGGTGTCCAAGTTCGGGATGTTCTCCCCGAGCCCGTGCAGCAGCAAGACCCCGGCCCCGGTGCCCTACGAGTCGTTTTTCGACCTGGCTCTGCCCAGGGCAGCCTCGCTCTTCGTGGGCCAGAAGACGTCGGAGGCAGTGCACAAGGCGGCGATGGAGCGGCTGTCGCAGCAGGAGGAGGGGCTGGAGGACGGGGAGGAGGAAGGGGTCGTGTCTGCTTCCCCACTGGAGGTGCTGGATCGCCTTGTTCAGCAGGGGAGCGACACCCATGACAAAGTTCTCAAGAGGTAAGGGGTTAGTTTATTGTCAATTGCTCAAACACTGGTCAAACGTTTGAGGTATTTTTCAATAGCAATGATAGTTTTAAAGCAGATTTATATTCATCTTTTCTGTTAAAAATGAAGACCTGTAGAAAAGGTATTCCTCTAGTTTTGTGAGTGTGTTGTCGGTATGAAAAAGTATGTTGCTCATCATACTGAGGAAACTCAGGGGTGAGGAGTTCTGATGTGCAAGAGCCTGCCTGGGTTGTTTCCAGTCTATTACTGCGGCCGAAAGGAAACACCCAGTTGAGAACAAGTATGACATTGTTCAGAATCCGTCGCCCCTTTTCTTTCTCCACACGCACACGCACACACACACACACAGCGAACCGGTCCTCCGAGCCAATAGTACAACCGTGTCAGCAAAGTCAACGCTGGGCACAGAACAGTCAGGCTTTGCTCATTTCAGTCGCCCATCTCCCCGACGTCTGTCTTCATCAGAGCCAAGTGCGGCCTGATGGAGGGAATAAAATCAGTGGAAAGTTTAGTATGGCTGAGACAACTGATTGATTCGACAATTTAGAATGATATGGTCACTTGTAGGGGGTGGGCAATATGTACGACATTAATGTGCCGATAACTATAACCGCATTATTTCTATTGATACGTCACGTCATCTACTAAATAAAATATAGCAAAAAAATCTCTTAGATTAATCTCTAAGATTTCTATAATCAATTAGTCATTTTTTATGTTTTTTTTTCATGCTGAATGACTTATTTCCAAGAAACTTATTAACACATCTCTGGTAAACACAAGAGTTAAAGGGGCGCATAAGTGTGATTTTTTTTTTTTTTTTTTTTTTTTTTTTGG